>LVTN01000934.1:2056-44633 GCA_001649415.1 Musa itinerans | reverse complement strand
ATAATAATAATAATAATAATAATAATAATAATAATAATAATAATAATAATAATAATAATAATAATAATAATAATAAAAATAAAAATAAAAATAAAAGCTATAAAGAGAGAAACGAAAAGGGCAGAGCAAAAGAAGAGATGTTGGGTGTAGTGGCGGTTCACCTCGCGGTCTATTCTCCTCTTCTCGTTCGCCCCCATCCCCATTCTGTGTTCTCACCCTTCTCCTCCAGTTCTCCTCTATATTTCTCCTCCTTGTCTCACGGCAAATCCATCTGTCTTAATCACCCCATGAGGCACCCTCTCCTCTCCAATTCCGCCTCCAATTTTCCCCGCGATGGTACCGACGACGACAGTGGCGACGAGGTGCTTGCGGGGCTCGATTCGCCCTCCAGAAACAGCGAAGGGGAGGAAAGGTTCGAAATCGAGGTCGAGAAGGTCGGGGAGCAGAAGAATAGGCGGAGGATACAGTCCCGGGTCCGTGTGAACGCCGACTTGGGGTCGGTGTGGAGCGTCTTAACGGACTACGAAGGCCTCGCCGACTTCATCCCCAACTTGGCCGTCAGCCAGCTGCTCGACAAGAAGGACAAGTTTGCGCGGCTTTATCAGGTGATGGATCCTCTCCGTGCTGCCACATTTAAAGTTGCGATTTTTATTCGATTTGGGGAAGACATTATATTTGAGTTTGTGCAATCGTAAATTCTAGTCACCGAGGCGGACGTTAAAATGAGTATCATAAAGGGTTTGTCTTCTTAAACAGGTCGGTCAGCAAAACCTGGCACTCGGTCTCAAGTTTGATGCAAAGGGTGTCCTAGATTGTTACGAGAGAGATCTCCAGGTAACGTCTCGTGGTCGGAGGAGGGATATCGATTTCATGATGGTCGAAGGTGATTTCCATATATTTGAAGGGAAGTGGTCGATCGAACAGGTGGAGGTCTCCTTGCTCTTGTTTGCATCTTTTTTTGTGAAGTCAGCCGTTCCAAATAATGCTTCTTGATGTGAATTTAGTGCAAGTCATCTGTAATTGAATTATACACCCTCCACGGGATATCTAACTCTAGCCCTTGGGATTTATAGTTAATTTTTTTAGCAAAAGTTAGAAAAGCATGACCTTTGACTGGAATGGGATTCCGCTTCACAATATAGAACTTGTCACGTTGCATTCATGTGTCTCTGATTAGTTGCACTCAGTGTGTGAAGTGTGTGATGACTTCTATATGTTTAATCTAAGTTGTTGAACTGAAACCCTAATTTCAGTCTTCTATCTAGATTGAATATGATGTTGACGAAGATGAGAAGATTCTGGTGGGGAAAGAATTCCTGACAACACTGTCCTATGTCGTGGAGTTGGTGCCAAAGCTTTGGTTACCTGTCCGCCTCATTGAAGGGAGACTTTGCAGGGAAGTTAAAACTAATCTTTTATGTGTTCGAGAAGAAGCTCAAAGAATCCAAAGACTGAAAGGTAAAATTCTTGACATCTGGTAATCCACCATTGTTCTCATGCATGTAATGATATTTTAAGATTTCAAGTTCAGGAAAACTTGATTTGCAAACTAGGAGATGTTTGTTAAACTGAGTATGAATAGGAACCAAATCTAAAGGTTGGTCAAAATATCTTTGTGGCATTTTGTTGAAAATATTAGCTAGTTGCATCTCTTTGTTAATTTGCTACAAAAGCAACAAAGACAAGAAAAAATGTGTTACAAATTCAAGAAACATCTTGCATTCTGTGGAAGCCCTTGTAATCTTATTTGTTATTCTGTTAGTCAAGTCCTATTTTACATTGATATGTTTTTGTTCTGCAGATTTTAAAGCTCAGTGAACTTGGAACACAAACATGATGAGGTACAGATATTTATTGGTAAAATTATAAAAAAGAAAAGTAGGTTGTGGCATGGAATTGACACAAGAGTTAATATTTATCTTCTATTTATTGGTATAATTTTGCTAACAAAGAGACATTTTGTGCAAGTTGTATCCATAAAATTACAAGCATACTGGCTGTTTAAATGATTAACATGCTGTAGTTATTAAAATACATTTACAAATGTATAAGGAGACTTTCACATACATAGTAAATTAAAATGTACATTGCATATATTATTAACAATAAGGTTTTTAATTTCGAATGATATCACCCGTACCGGGCGGTATACACTGGTCTATCAGCAAACCGGTATGCGGATCGCCCACTACCGGGCGGTACTGTCGATTGGGGCTGTTTCCGCCCCCTTACTACCCGAAATCAACCGATGACGGTCAATTTCAATCGTCGTCGTCCTCCCCCGTCGGACACTGTAGATGAGATGTTGCCTCCTCCTCGTCTGAGGCGACAAGGCCTCGGCATCGTTGGCGACTTCTCCTCATCCGCGTGAGGAGAAGAAGCCTCGATGACGTAGCCGAGGCTTCGCAAGAAGAAGAAAATGAGGTTTCTTCTCGCCACGCAAGGAGAAGAAACGAGGTGACATCGTCCTTTTTTTATTTTTTAATTTATTTTTATTATTATATATATATATATATATATATATATATATACACATCGAGCGGTATGCTAGAGTGTACCGCTCAATATACTTGTATCGTACCAAGCTGAGCTCGATACACCAGTACAGTATGAAATTACGAACCTTAATTAACAACGGCATGTCTTGAAATGTCTTACATATTTTGTGTTTAGTTTCAGAAAAAGGTGTAGACAACACACGTGTTTTGTATAAATGTTGAAGAATCTGGCATGTATGCACCTATGGACATATCGAGGATTTTCAGGTGTTCTTTCATGGTTGCTAATATATGATTCATCCATCTGTTGACATCATTATGGTTCATATTATAGTCCAAAAAACAAAGTTACATGGACATTTTGACCAAAATAATGCATGAAAATTGCTCTTAGGGGATGGAATTTGTGCTGCATCATCTCATAAATTATTAGGATAGCACAATTCCCACAGTTAAATCCTTTGACATTTTTGTTAGCTTTTCTATATCATTAAGAACTCATGAACTATCTACCTAAGACATGACAGCCCTGTCACATTGTTGCACCATCCTTAATCCTTTGTTCCATCCCCTTAAATATTTGTAAATAGATGCAGGACTGCAGATCTTTCGACACTTGAAACGAGTGGTTAACTTCTGCTAATTGGTTAGTATGTGGTACTCTGCCATGTAAACAGTAAAGAATGATAAAATTTTAGAGGATGCATGGTTCTGTCGATAGCACAATGTGCATGGATAAATGAGAAGTTGCACTATCTCCTTATAAAATGGGCAGACATACATTGCAGTAATGTCTTTCATTTGACAGGGTGATGGTTGATGGTGCATGTGAATTGTTATTCCAGTATTGATAAGAAAACAGCGAAGTGGAAGTAATAAAAAGAGCATTGACTTGTAACCTAATTTATTAAACTTTTGCATTGTGGACTTGCAATGATGTTTGACTTTTCCTGCAATAATACGCTTGCAGATTTGGTATAATCTATGGAAAATATCTCCCAGGTAGTTGTTGCTTTGTTTTTTTGTTTTTTTCCATAAATTGAAGGTCAGCAAGATGTACCATAGATCTCAAATTGAGCCACCCACCACTATGGTTATTGTTATGATGTCATATTGTCACAAATCACAAGAACCTTGTGTGGAGAAAGAAAAGTAAGTTACACTTTGGGGTTGATGCAGATCCATGTCCCAAATCATATTACAATCTTTTCTATGTTTTAGTTATTGCATATTTATTGTGGTTATTGTTTCTATATATATACTGGCCGTTTCTGCTCAGTTGTTTCAAATGCCAAGTGGAATACTACTGGCAATTTTGTCATGCTAAGTGTATGCTGACAGAGCACTAGGCTGGCATAGAGTCGATATTTGTTGACATGTATCCCATGCCAAATGTCATGTATCATACCATCATCTAACCATTATTTGGGGGTCCATGAAACTGCATATCTTGTTTAAATAGCCAACTTGATGTTTTCCTATAACTGTAACTGGTTGCTGCATAAAGAAAATGAATTGCTTGTACTTGCTCCAAAGCCACAGACTGCCTCTTATCAGGTCGAAATGTGATAGATTTTTTCTAAAGAGATCTCTTAATTTGCAAAAAGGTGTGATACTGTGATTGGATATGAAATTCAATAAACAAAAATGGCATATCATCTTTCAGAGAACTGTTTAACAAGTTTTAAGTAATTGTGACTTTTATTTTAATTGAAGGCAAGGATCTTCTTTGTGTTTATCTGTTTTTTTATCAGAATAGAAGGTCTATGGTCATTGCTGATTGCTGGAAATTACTCCTTGCCTCAATTTTTCTTTTATAACTCTTTGCCTCAAATCTTCTTTCTGTGTATCTTCTTTGCGTTTATCCTTTCTTTTTTATTGCCTCAAATTAAACATGAAGCTTTTTTTAATGGTCTATATTCTAGCTGGAACAAGGAAGATGACATGGACCTGGTTGTTTGTAGGAGACCCTGTTATAGGAATGGCCAGGAATAAAGTAGGTCACTTTGTTGGGAGCCTCTCTTGTTATCTGCTGCACAGGCAGCAGGACTGCAGCTCCCTTTTAAGCATGTAATGATCTTTTTCATTTTATGTGGGATGGAGCATGCGGTAGCCATCGTCAACTTATGCTGAATGTTTGATATTGCAGATGTAATGCAAAAAGCTGCTACCTGCTATCGGTCAAGGTGCATCTCCTAAAGCTAATCAGCAGAAGATACAAGGTTAGCATTGGCTTCCAACCAGTCTTTGTAACAGAGACCATTGAGGGCTCTTATGAAAACTTCTTTCTAGCTAAACATGTTTTAAAGAACTTACATAATGGGGTGTATATTTGATAATAACTTTGGCTGATGCCTTTGGACCCCTCCTGCCTTTTGAGAAGAGATATTTTTCAAGCTCGAGTCAGCCCACTATAAAAGCACAAGAGAGAACAAGTTGTGAAGAAAGAAGGTTCAAGGAACCTGTCTTGACCTAAGAATCTGGATGATCTTTTCCCAGCTGATGAAGTCTTCTCCCGCCCACTTTGCTTGCCAGCAATGCTTTGGTGTCAATATCACCTTTCAGGCTTGCACTGAAAGTTAAAGCTGTAGTTAAGTATAGACTCCGTGTCTCATCGGTCCCAATTTGCTGCAAGTTGGAGGACGGTATAATCTCATTAGACTCTTCACTAAACTGCAGCTCAACCAGATTTATCTCAATCTTTGTTCTATTATGAACGCTGATCTCTTCAGAATCTTACATAATTTCATTTGCTGGTTGTTAATTAATGAAGTAACAGAGCCTACATTAAATGCGTCCCAACTTGGTCAGCAAAGCCTGCTGTTAGTTGGCCGCTGCATTATTACGCCATTCGAAGGGGGACCATTGACCGTAAGGTTCATACTTCTTTTCCCCTCGAGACTGGGTCTTCTTCTCCCTGTATTCTTCCATGTTTTCTCAGTCCATAAGATTCCAGTTTGAGATCTTTTAGCTTCATAGTTCAGTTGGAAGGATAATATATTGGTTTAATCTCTTCGATTATATTAAGTTCAGATAGTTCAACTTAGCTATTGCTATATCCATCAACTGAGGCTTACTGCTTCAACTGCCTTCCTCAAATTTTCTTGGTTTGGAAGGTCATTCACCCCTGTATTGCCCAAACCCTACTCCAAGTTATCCTTTACAAATAGCATCACCTCTCTCCTTGTCCTGCAAGTCCATCAATCTCTCTTTCATACCAAGACAGTTCAGCAGCAACCAGCAAAAGCCATGGCCACGTCTTCCCTCGTCACCATCTTCTCATTCCTCTTCCTCGTTTCTTCCAACCTTGCTGCGGATCCTGACATGCTGCAGGATATCTGCGTCGCGGATCTCAACGCTGGTAACGCGCCTTCTTGAGCTCTACTTGGTTTCGTTACTTGATCTGATGTTTCTCTTGGTCATGTTCACGATTGTCCTCGGCAGGCGTGAGGGTGAATGGCTTTGCGTGCAAGCCGGCAGCGACCGTGACGGAGGCGGACTTCTTCTTCCAGGGGCTGGCGAAGCCGGGCGCGGCCACCAACACCACCATGGGTTCCCTGGTCACCGCCGCCAACGTGGAGAAGATCCCCGGGCTCAACACCCTGGGCGTGTCCATGTCCCGCGTCGACTACGCCCCCGGCGGGCTGAACCCGCCACACACCCACCCCCGCGCCACCGAGATCGTCTTCGTGCTCGAGGGCACCCTCGACGTGGGCTTCATCACCACCGCCAACAAGCTGATCGCCAAGACCATCACCAAGGGCGACGTCTTCGTCTTCCCTCGCGGACTCGTCCACTTCCAGAAGAACAACGCCGACGTCCCCGCCGCCGCCCTCGCCGCCTTCAACAGCCAGCTCCCAGGCACACAGTCCCTGGCCGCTACCCTCTTCGCCGCCACCCCTACGGTGCCCGACCACGTCCTCACCAAGGCCTTCCAGATCGGGACCAAGGAAGTCGAGAAGATCAAGAGCCGCCTCCAGCCCAAGAAGTGAGAGTTCTCATTTCTTGGACTCGGCCACTATGATTCATGGTTTGTATGAACTTGCTACTTCTAGTTCTTAATGAGATTTGAGAGAGTGTAATAAAAGACTGCAATTATAACTCCCAATCAAAGCCTAATAATTCAATGCCCGTTCCTACTCTCTTGTTGAAATAATTCTATCAGAAGCAATAGACATGATAGACATGGTTGCAGAAGTTGAGGGATTTTTTCCTACTCTCTGGCTGAAATAACTCTACCAGAAGCAATAGACATAAAAGACATGGTTGCAGAAGGTAATGGCAAATTGAAACCAAGCTGAGGTGACTCAAACAAGTCAAAATGCTTCAAGATGCTGTAGCTTTTATGTAAAGGCCATAAGAGCTCCACATCAGCGATCTTTGCACGATTCAACGGACTCAAAGCGTCCACGTGTGTAGAGGGCTCTACTAGGCGTGCCTATGTGGCGCATGACTAGTGGTGAGTGTGGGTGACGAGCGATTAACCTCGTCGAATTGTTTCACAAGCTGTCTTATCCGTGCTGGTTGTTAGCCGGGAGTGAGCGGCTGAGAACGCGCGAGACGAGAGAGAGATAGGAGGCAGAGGAGGAGAAGTAGCGAAACAAAGCAAACACTATGCTCTTATGATGCAAGCGGCGGTCGTGATGCATCTTCCGATCCCTTCGAACAACTACTGCCGTCCCTCCTTCCTCACATCCTCTTCCTCCACGATCATCCTCCCGGAGCAAGTACGACCTTTACAACGCCGTCGCTATTCGAGCAGCGAGCGGTCATCGACGACGGTCCGAGCGGAGCTGCAGACCACGAATCCTACGTCGGCCGCGACGGTCACTTCGTCCTCTTCTTCTATCGCGACTCACCGGGTCACTGTTCATGACCGGCAGCGGGGTATCGTCCACGAGTTCGTCGTTCCGGAGGTAGTCGGCATTTCCTTAACCCCATCGTCGAAGCACCTGCTTGAGCTTCTGCAAAGACCCTCCGCTTCCTTTTCCCCATGTCAATTAGCTGTTACTTTACTCATTTGATGCAGGACCAATACATCCTACACACTGCAGAGTCCCAGAACATATCCCTGCCCTTTGCTTGCAGGCACGGTATGTCATCTTATTGCCTTCCCTTTCCTCAAATTTAGTGCTTTATTGTGTGAATAGCATGGGAGGATGTCGGCATCTTCATGCCTTTTTTCTCACCTTCTACCCGTTTGAGAAAATGATTGGCAACCTTTTTGCCTGGTTGAGTTCTGCATGAGTTGCTATAATTTTACAATAGGTTCAGCTATCACAAGTACACTATAGGATGTTGATGGGGATTGCAGAATCCATACATGTAGTGTCATCAGCTAGGATTTCTTCCAAATTAAGCAGAAGCAAATGATCCCAAGTGGAATTTACTGTTCAGGTTGCTGCACCAGCTGTGCAGTTCGAGTGAGATCTGGTCAAATTAGACAACCAGAGGCTCTTGGAATATCTGCGGAGTTGAAAGCTAAGGTTGGTTGCCTTATGTTTGTATTATGGCTATATCATACGAGTGGTAATTCCCTGTTGCATGTGATAATAGAGTACTGTTTAAACTGAGTTATAGATGTTGCTAGCTGTTTCATCGACTCCAGTATTGAGATAGTGAAAATGTGCTACCAGTTTGGTACTCGAAATTGTCCTACTACAAGATTAGTTTCCAAACTAATATAATCCTGATCGGTTAAATTACAGGTTGGAGATTAAAGCTTCATGTGCATTGTCATTTAAGACTATGACAAGTTCTTATTGTAGTGGTAGATGCTATAGTTCGATAATTGAAAGCATATTTGTCGCAATCAAATATCTTGAGGATGTTTTGAAGACCACTGAATCTTTTCAGGGTTATGCATTATTATGTGTGGGTTTTCCATCTTCTGACATTGAAGTTGAAACTCAAGATGAGGATGAGGTATTATTACATTTCAGTTGATACCTGGAACACTATTAGATTGTGTATTTTTGCCTCCTTTCTTTTGAGAAGATAATGGTACAAATCGCATCTATTGACTAGTAGTCTACTTTTCAGGTTTACTGGCTCCAATTTGGACGGTATTTTGCACGAGGACCAATTGTAAGTTCTTTAGCCTCAGAAGACAGAAAAATGAATAGGAAAACTCAGTTGTCTTGTCTTAGTATTCACAGAATGAAGGACTAGCATTATCGTAAGAGTTCATTTTAGGAACTAATCCAACCAACTGCATGCTGATTTGATTCCTGAAACCCATCAACCTTGTATTACTAGGCATGAATT
The DNA here is from genome assembly GCA_001649415.1 of Musa itinerans. NCBI lineage: Eukaryota > Viridiplantae > Streptophyta > Magnoliopsida > Zingiberales > Musaceae > Musa > Musa itinerans. Next base: position 35,868 of record LVTN01000934.1, on the reverse strand, counting down.
AATTGCCTATGGAATAAATGTTTATGTGGTATTCTTTTTTGTATTGCATGATAAGTGTAACTTCATTTTTCTCATTTCGAGGTTTAGTCTTACTACTTGATGCTCTGTTATTGCATGAATGACAGGAAAGAGATGATTATGCATTGGAGCTTGCCATGGGTGATGAGTGATTGATGCCTGGAAGATAAAGTCCATGTTTTAACCTTTCATAGTTAACGTGAGCTGCCTTTGCTGTCTTTTCTTTCCGACTTTGAGCTGTGTGTTTGTGCAACTACTTGGAATTCCATCTCGTTCGTTTGCTATCACTGTGTCGACTTTTCTTTAAGATGCTTATATATTGCTGGTGTATCCGCTTTCACATCCTATGCCTTCATCAATAAGGTATGCCATAGAGGGTGATGATCCATCTCATTCAGAGTCTCCATACGAAGTTTCCTCTGTGATCATATTGAGCTACAAGCTGTTGGCTGCTTTTTGCACAGAAGAAATAGTTTGATGTGATTATCGTGGACAAAGCCAAGCTTTTCAAGCATAACCGGGAATGCATTAGCATGTTTCTTAGATCAACTTCAGTGGCACTTCAATCCTTATTTTATCTCATGGGGACAAAAAAAGAAGGGCTAGTGCAAGTGATCTGCACCCGTGGAAAGAACAAAAAAAGAGAATTTACAGATGACTCGGTTTGATACATGATGAATCCAAATCAAGCCAAAAAAAAAAGAAACATGTTAGGTATGATTTTGAGTTTTCTTGTTTTCTGTTAATTAGATTAGTGTATATGATCATAAATTAATTGATTTTGATATTCTTATATCATTAGATATTTATGTTGGGAAGAAATAAAGGGAGGAAAATAATTATACTGAAAACAATTAAGGAAAGGAAAGGAAAGATGTATGGAGGATATATCGATTAGAATAAGTGTTAATGCATGTATCTTTATTTAATTTATTTTTGAAAGTATTAATGCATGTATTTGAAATTAATAAATACATATGATTTTTAATTTTTTATAAATTTTTATTTTTTAAAATATTATAAAATAATTTAGATGATGATAATTTGATGGATAAGGGATATTAGATGAATGAAAGACTATATATACACGGTAATTGAGGATAGACAAGTCCAATATATTGGATTCCTTTGTATTGTTTAGGGATTACGACATAGTGGCATAGTACGTCCGTAGTCGATGAGTCGAGTGAATTATTATAAAGATGATAATTCACTAACTTAGAAGGAGTTCTAATATGTGTGACTCATGGCAGCTCGATATTAGGCCTAGAGGATAACACATATATAGTAGGTGTTACGACGAATAGAGGTTCAAATATGAAATATCTGTTGGAGCCCATATCTTATTAGATATCCAATAAGCCCATCAATTATTGGATTTTGTGGATAAGATCCAATAAGAGCCAATGAAAGATTATTAGGTAGAGATCCACTAATATAAGAGGCTTGGATAGTTGGATGGAGATCTAGTACCCAATATGACATAATCCATTAGGGTTAAGTTGATATGAACCTCTATAAATAGGAGGGAACCAAAGGGAGCATAGGTTAGACCCTTTTGGTTACTACCTCCTATACTTCTCTCTCTACTTCTCAGCCAACAATCATAGTTTAGGGTGTGTGGATAGCAAGAAGGGTCGACCCCTTTCTTGATTGTGTGGTGGGCTTGGAAAGACAGATTGTGCAGCGATTTGAGGAGCGTCTTTGCAACGCCTGCTATATGGATCACTGTCAGAGAGGAAGATAGTTGACCTCCTTCATTCTCTCCCACAGATCTATAGGTTTTCAGGGATATACGATCTCCGTAGGTAACATATTTTTTACATATATGTAATTTTTAGTTTTGTGGGTTTTTGCGCACCAATCTGCGCACGATGACGAGAAACATTTACTACAAGAAATTTTGAGATTTTATTTTTCTGTTCTTTTGCTATGCATGTGATACTACATCAGATTTCCCAACAGTAACACTTAGAGCATGCACTATATTAGGCCTGGTACATAGCATACCATACGTGATAGATCCTTGTGGAATTTTGGATTTTGATGATGAAACCAATTGATAAGTGTTTATGATTTAATCTGTGTTTTGAGTGACGCAGGAAGCTTCGATCAGGATGAGACAATTAAAGTAGGAAGAATCATGTTGGGCTAGTGGAACATGTAAGAAGATTGGACGTCGAGCCAGAGGATCGGTCGACGTATCGACAGAAGGCTTCGGGCCATGGATTCGGACATCAGGCCAAAAAAAGTGGAAATTACGCCAAGGAAATCAGAGTTACGGAGGTCAACTAGTTGATTGGGCAATAGGCCGCAAGAGAGGACGATGCGCCGAAGAATCAGACGAAGCGTTGATGACCTAATGACATGCCGGACAACACGATTCAAAGCTTTGTAATAATTGTCTAGATCGAAGTGGGTTTTTATGTGTGCAGGATTAATTATGATAGTAAGACATAAAGCAAAATGAAGTCCCAGAGTCAAGAACGCGATTTCGTTGGGAGTTCGAGAGTTCGTCGGAAGTCCAAATGTTCATCGGAAGTTCTATTGGAATTGACCGAGAAGTCCAGGAGCTTGCTAAAGAAGCTCGTCGGAACTCGCTAAGAAGATCGTCGTGAAGTCCAGGAGCTTGTCAGGAGTCCGCTGGAACATTGCCGAGAGATCGTCGGAAGTTCACCGGAAGATCGCCGGAAGAAACCTAGATTTACGGACTTATTTAGCTTAAGTATGTCTTAGAATTCGTAGTTAACACATAATTAGAATTAGAATTGGGTCAACCCAATTAGGAGTCAGTTGGGCCTATGTATGGACTGTGTTGGGCCTAATGAAAGGCTCAAACAATGACCCAAAAGGTGGCACCGTCATGGCACAATCTCCGAGACTGTGTCAAGCGGTGGTACCGCCCAGACACAGTCTTCGAGAGGCTGTCAGGTGGTGGTATCGCTAGTCTGGGTAGTGGTACCGCCCAATACAGGGTGTCAGGCAATGGTACCGCTTAGTGTAGTGTCAGTGTCAGACTAACACTAGTGGTGGTACCGCCCGTACCTAGGAAACCCGGGATGATATATTTTTAGGCTATAAGTTTAAATAAACTTGAAGCCTATAAATACCCCTCTCATCCCTGGTTAACATACACAAGTATTGAGAGTGAAAAAGAAAGAAAACGCTGTTACAATCTTGTGTGAACTCTTCTCCTTCTAAGTGTTAGAATAGTTTGAGAGAGGAGTAAGTGGGGGTGTAAGGGTTATCTCCTAAACCCGGTAAAAGGAGAAAGAGCTGTAAAAGGTGGTTGGTCTTCGCCTATTGAAGGAAGACCGATAGTGGATGCCGGTAGCCTCGACAGAAGAGGAATCGGTGGAGTGGATATAGGTCACGACGACCGAACCACTATAAAAATCTAGTTTGTATTTCTTTTGAGCAATTTACTTTTACTGCAAACTACTTTACTTGCTTACTGCTTTCAATACGTTTATGAACACACTTTCAAGTTAAGCATATTTCCGGGATCAATTTTCAACTTACGAAAGAATTTTCAAAACTGACGTGATTTTACCACTACACTAATTCACCCCCCTCTCTTAGTGCCGACTCGTTCCTAACAATCCTAACGCTAAGGCATAAAGTATTTTATTCATGTTTGCCCTTTCTTTAGGAGTCTTTGGAGACATATTCCTAGAAAGTGATATTCCATATCTCATCGGTATGAGACATCTCTTAGAATTTTTCATATCAAACAATTTGATAATTGTATCTATGTACCTGGACTAAGACAAGCCAAGCATCATCTTGGATCTATCTCTATAGATCCGAATCCCTAAGATGTAGAATGCTTCCCTTAAGTCCTTCATGGAGAAATGTTTGGATAACCAAGCCTTAACTATGGAGAGCATTCCAACATCATTCCCAATGATTAGGATGTCATCTACATAAAGCACCAAGAAGGTAATAGCGCTCCCACTTACCTTTATTAAGATCAATATGATACTAAGAGAGGGGGGGAGGGGGATGAATTAGTGCGTACGTAAAAATCACGTTGAGTCAGAAACCTTCGTACGATAAAAATCGTTTCGATAACGTTTAACATTGAACATGTTTGTAAGAGTGTGCGACTAAAGTAATGAGGAAATAAAGCACTTGCAAAGTAAGTAAATGACAACAATAGAAATGCAAACCAAGTTTATAGTGGTTCGGTCGTCATGACCTACGTCCACTCTCGATTCCTCTTCTATCGAGGCCACCAGCATCCACTAACGGTCTTCCTTCAATGGGCGAAGACCAACTACTTTGACAACTCTATTCTCCTTTTGATAGACTCAAGAGAGAACCTTTACACCCCCACTCACTCCTCTCTAAACAGAAATCACACTTAGACTAGAGGAGTAGAACTCTCACAAGATTACAACAGAATTTTTCATTATTTTTGTTCTCAGTTCTTGTGTGATCTGAGCAAGGATGAGAGGGATATTTATAAGCCCCAAATGAATTTAAACTTAGAGCTTAAAAGTGTCTCATCCCCGATTTTCGGGGTATTATAGGTACCATCGCCTATGTTGGGCGATACCACCGCTTGACATAGTCTGGGAGACTGTGTCTGGTGGTACCACTGCCCAGTTTAGTGGCACTACTGCCTAACATAGTCTTGGAGACTGTGTCTCGGAGACTAAGCCACTAGCAGTGCTATCGCCTAGACCGACGATGCCACTGCCTAACTCAACTTTTGGGTTACTGAATGGGCCTTTCTCTTGGCCCAAAACAACCCCACTTTGGGCCCAATTGGCCCCTAATTGAGTTGGTCTAATTACATTCTAAACCATCTCAATTAGACCTAAAATAACTCGATCTAAACAAATTATCACAAAGCACGAATCATATATTATCCGACATGTCATTGGTTCTTCTAGCACTTCGTCCGATCCTTCGATGCATTGCCCTCTCCTTCGGTGTATTGCCCAATCGGTATATTGCCTTCTCACAACATCCGATTTCCTTGGCACAATGTTCGATCTTCTTGGCCCGATGCCCGAACTCATGGCACGAAGCCTTCTGTCGACACGTCAATTATTCCTCTGGTCTAACGTCTAATCTTCTGACATGTTCAATTTCGACCCAACTCCTTATTCTTCCTGCTTTAATCAATTTGCCTTTCTTGATTGAAACTAGTCTTATGTCACTCAAAACGCAGATTATATCATTACTTTATCAATTGGTTTTATCATTAAAATCCGAGATTCAATAATCTCCCCCTTTTTGATGATAACAACCAATTGATGATGGAGTTTAAACCAAACTCCTCATATCAATATACCATATTGATAGAACTTTTGAATTCATGTCAAAGCAATTTTAAGCATGATCACATGCAACACATTATATGTATATCATTGCATTGCATGCATCATTATCATAAGTTGAAGTATTGCATGGATAATATCACATCATCATGTATATTTTCAAAATATAAAATCATCATTACATTCCAAATCATCATTTTAGGCATAATATACATGATTATCATCATACATTCTCCCCTTTTGTCATCAACAAAAAGGAGAAGTGCAATTAGTAAATTTTTTAGATATAATTTCAAATCATTACATTATAAACATAATCTCAAGTTTTTGAAACATCATCATGCAAGCTAGTAATTTTCTTTTGAGATGTGCACGATAGCCTATTTTTGTATTTTCTTGAAATATATAAGTTAGCAAATATTTCTCTTGAGTTAAGCAAGCTAGTAATTTTAGCAAGTTTTACATCATGCAAGCTATCAAATTTTACATCATTTTAGAACATACAATCTAGCAATTTAGCAAGTGTTACTTCTCTTTGAAGTATGAAGGCTAGCAAGTTTTTGAAAAAGAATGCAAGATAGTAAATAACAAGCTAGCAAAATAGCAATGCATCATTTTAGAATATGCAAGTTAGCAAGTTTTGTCTTTCTTTACAAGCTAGGAATTTTTGTAAGTTTATAAGTTTTAGCTTCTTCTTGAATTGTGCAAGCTAACAAATCTTTCTCCCCCTTTGTCATTGTCAAAAAGAAGGAAAGAACACAATATTGAAGTTCAAATCCCTTTATATCAATTTTTAAATCATGACAAAGATAAATAACAAGGATAAATTTACATCAATATTTCAATTATAAAAAATAAAAGATCAAGTCATGAATACCAAAAGACCATGCATTATTTTTGACAAATTTCTTCTTTTATAAATAGAAGGAATGATAGGAAATGATCTGGATTTGAAAAGAAAACTTAAGTCATAAAAATCAAAAAATGATCCAAAAAATATATAAGAAGAGTTTATGTATTTGGGAGATTTAACATTCAAGCTAGTACTTTTATTTGCCTAAATTTAACATTCAAGCTAGTACTTTTGGTTCTCTAGAAATGCTAGCAATTTTCTTTCTCCCCTTTGTCATTATAAGGAGGAAGAGGGGAATAATACAATGGTGCAAAATTTTCTTCTTACATCAATGTTTTAAGCATCTCATAAGGTATATAACCATAAATACAAGGGAATTATACATAATAAAAGTCATGTCAAGAAGTATATAATATCAAAGATCATATGAATATAAAAAGACATGATTCATTTGGATAAGTATTCTCTTTAATAAAATGCAAGAGTCATATGAGAATAAAGAGTAGAGAATCTTGATTCATATAAAGAAAATCTTAAGTTACAATTCTGAAAATTCAAGATCATGTTATCGTCAAATCATCAAAATCATTTTCAAGAGATTCATAAAAAAAACATAAATAGATTCATTAATCTCCCTTTTTTTTATATTAATGATTCAATTATATTATGAGATATACAAATCATAATTACAAAGGAGTCATATAAAAATTATGATATGAAAGATATTAATATGAAAGATCAAGAAAGATCAATTCGTGAATGATTCATTTTGACAAATCTCCTTTTTAATAACTAACAAATAGAATCATAGGAGATCAAATAAGAGATCTTGATTTACATAAAATAAATCTCAAATCATTAATGTCAAGAATCAAGATTCATTTGGAGAAATCTTCTCTTAAACGATAAAATCATACGAGAACAAAATGATTCATATAAAATACATCTCATATCGTAAACACGAATAGATCAAGTGTTTGGATAAATATGAAAACAAATTGTCAAATCCAATGATCATCTTTAAAATAAAAAAATAAGATTTATCACAAAAATCATTAAGATCACAAGTGTAACACCTAATTCCAAAACATAAGATTTTAAACCATCATTATTTCAAATTCTCATGCATAGTATAAAATAATCAAGTATGATACTAAAACTTTTAACATTTTCATTATATCATTATGCATCATTAAATCATCAAACATGATTTTATAAAACATAAAGTATTTTTAATCAAAATCATTTTATTTGTTGTAGTAATGCATTTTTCTTTTTAAGTGAATCTAATTCTTCATGCTTAGTGCTAGGAGTTAACATACAATTATCATGCTCAAATTTTTAATTTTTTTTAAATCACTAGAAAAAGAAGCATGATAATTTTTTTGTATTTTTTTTATTTTTTACTAACTAGTTTAAAAATAACTCATGAAAAGCATCAAATAATTTCATAGTAAAGTAAATGAGTTTCGGGTGAGTCAATTACCTCGTCGCCGAAAGTTATTAAGGCGTAGTTCGCCACCTTGTCTTTATCGGTTTGCTTCTTGTCTTCGGATGAGCTCGATTCGTCCCAAGCTACCTTGAATACTTTCTTCTTCTTTGGTAGGTTCTTCTTTTTAAGTTCATTTTTATTCTTTAATTCTTGTTTTAAGAACTTTTTAAGCTTTATTGTGATAAGTTCAAGGTCATCATTATCATCACTTGAGTTATCACTCAAGTGGTATTCTATTGTTTGAAGTGTCAAATCCTTCATGTTCTTTAAAAGGTTGTTCTCATGTTTATCAAGTTCATCTATTTCATAGGTCATTAATGACCCAATGGGTTCTTCAAGAGCAAGGTTGTTTAGGTTCTTACTTCTTGTATTGCCGTCACTTTTGGATCCCAACTTTTTGGAAGAGATCTTAGTATTTTGTTAACAAGTTCAAAATTAAAAAAATATTTATCAAGACTTTTTAAACTATTGATGACATTTGTAAAATGGGTGTACATGTCAACGATAGTTTCGGTTGGCTTGCTGTTGCAAGCGCAGTGCTTGTGCGCAACAATAGTTGTTACGCCTACGCCAGTGCCTATGCCAGCACTGTGCCGCCTGCTTGTGGCCTTTGCCCTTACGGTTGCCATTGCATGCAACTGCACGCACGCTTGCTGCCATCTGCGAGGGTAGCAAGGGCAGCGACAGTTGCTGCCCTTTCTCGCTATTGCGTCAACAATTTTGACATCAAAAGCTTCTCTACAACATAACACATGTAGTTCAAAACCAATCTATCGCATGAACAACATAGCTCTAATACCACTGTAGGGAAATATATGGGTGACATCACATACGCAGTGAAAGAACAAAAAACAAAATCCTCAAATTTTCCAAAGATATGTTCGTTGTTGTGCGAAGATTAGTACGCAAAATCCGCAAAACTGAAAACCACGGTGAGATAGTTGTGTTACCTAGGGAGATCGTATATCCCTAAATCCCTACAGATCTATAGGAGAGGATGAAGAAGGTCAAGCGTCTTCCTCTCTAGTGGTGGTCCACACAACAAGGCTGTGACGACACTCCTCAAATTTTTAGGCCTTTTATCTAAGGAGGAGAAGGGGAGAGGAGAATAGGAGGTAGCAACCAAGAAAACCTCTGGCCCTTTGGTGTTTGGTTCCCTCTTATTTATAGAGGCCCCATATCATCTTAATCTTAATGGATCCTGCCCTATTGGGTATTGGATCTCCATCCAACTATCTAAGTCTCTTAGATTAGTGGATCTCTATCCAATAATCTCTCATTGGCTCTTATTGGATCTCATTCATAGGATTCAATAATTCAGGGGCTTATTGGATATCCAATAAGATAGAGGATCCGACGGATATCTCATATCTGAACCTCATCGCAACGCCATATGTATATGACCATTTAGGTGTTGAATCTCGAATTTTGATAATGAAGTCAATTGTAATTTATTTGATCTAATCTATATGTTGAGAAAAGTGTGCAGGATTAACTACGATAGCAGTAAGACATAAAGCAGGTGTTGTGCTAGAGTCAAGATCGAGATCTCATTGGGAGGTCGAGAGTTCGACGGAAGTCCGAACATTCATCGGAAGTTCTGCCGGAACCAACTAAAAAGTCTAGGAGCTTGCCAAAAAAGCTCATCAGAACTCGCTAAGAAGATCATCGTAAAGTCCAAGTGCTTGCCAGGAGTCTGTCAGAATATTGCCGAGAGTTCATTGGGTGTTCACCGGAAGTACACCGGAAGCTCGCTGAAAGAGCAATTGATGCACCGGAACAAGAAGCACTATAAATTATATCTTAATTATCATAGTTAGAGCGTAAATTATGTTAAGATTGGGAGGTAATCTCACTAACTTAATTAGTGGCCAACTGGACCCCTAACAGGGTTGAATTAGGCCGAAGTGAGCTGTCAATTCAGCCCCTAAATTCTTGGCCGGCGGTGGCACTGCCTAGAAGACAATGCCCTTGGATTTCTGGGTGGTGGTACCGCTAGCAGCAGTGCTGCCAGTAGTGGTACCACCCCGTTCGATGGTGGTACCGCTCAGTGTCAAATCAACGACAGTATTACTGCCCAGTAACGATGGTGGTACCGCCAGTAGAAAATCCAGGATGAGACACTTTTTGGCTCCAATTTTGAAGCCATTGGGGCCTATAAAAACCCCACCATTTTCTGCATGAAAGGGCACGAAAGCTATTGGCATAATCTTGAGTTCTTGAGTCTTAAAGTGTTGTAAAAGTGAAGAGTTCTCCTCCTCCATTTCTTAGCCTTGTGACCATCCAAGAAAGAGGAGTGAGACTTGTAAGGGTTGTCTCCTAAACCCGGCAAAAGGAGAAAGAGCTGTAAAAGGTGGTTAGCCTTCACCTATTGAAGGAAGGCCTTTAGTGGATGTCGGAGACCTCGTCGGAGGAGAAATTTGAAAGTGGATATAGGTCACATTGACCGAACCACTCTAAATTCTAGTTTGCTTTTCATTTGTGTAATTTATATTACTACAAATCTCCTTAATCCTCTCTTGCACTTTTACGAAAGCTTTCAAGTTCATATTCTCTCCGAAACAGGTTGAATCGAAACCATTTTCATCGGAATCAATTTTAATCGAAATGAACATTTCTCTGAAATTGGGAAAGTTTTCCGCTGCACTAATTCACCCCCCCCTCTTAGTGCCGCTCTTGATCCTAACACTGGGCCCAATATCGAGCTGGCCGTGAGTCATACCTGTCAGAACTCCTTCTGGCTTAGTGAATTATTATCTCCATAATAATTCACTCGACTCATCGACTACGGGCGTACTAAGCCACTACGCCACAGTCCCAAAATAATACATGAGAATCTAATCTATTGGACCTGTCTATCCTTAGTTACCATGTATCTATAGTCTCTCATCCATCTAATACCCTAGAAATCATATACCGGGCATGGTACTGTCAGGTCCATACAGTTTCTACTAAAGTCTCGCTCTAATCGAATTCTTCCGGAGAACTCTTTCTCTCTTAATCCAAATGATCATGGCTAGGGATTTATCTGAGCAAGAATACATGGGATATTCCTCTCATGATATTAAGAGCGGATGATCCTTTATCGACACTCAATAGCCCTCGTAAGGTTGGCTACCACTCCTAATGATCGGTTGTGCTAGATCTGGAACCTCTAGACCTATAAGTCTGGTATTAAAGAGTGGAGTACTCATACAGGATATCTTTGGTGTCTCAAGTCTAAGGACCAGATACACCATTGGGACGACGGAATCACTATATGACAATAAGGCATCGTCAACCATCCAACATTCCATGAGCGGATCAATCAGTAAACTCATTCTTCGATAAGCACCTGCACTACATCCCTACTGTCCCCACATGAGCAGCTATGAGATTAGCTGTATCTATCATATAGATGGGTATACAATACACTAGTTTGTCTAGTTATCTCGATGTTTTTCTCGAGTAACCTATGACCAGGATTATTTAGGATCTGTGTTTAAAGGCGAATCAGTCTCATTATTGTGATATCATCACGATCTGATTCCCATTGCACAGATCCATGGACATTATAATATATTCATGCAACAAGTAATATAAAGTGATAAACTATCAAATAATAATAATAAGCGAAAAGACTACGTGTCAAGTCACACGTGTCATCATTCACGTGATTAGCTTGTAGGACACCTATGACTAGCAAGGTGATTGTCGTAATATATTCTAAGGAGTTAGATTTTCCATCATAAACATCTAGTATAGGAAGTCTAAAGGCTTGAGGGATTAGTTCTTTAGTAATATCTTTCATAAAACAAGTCTATCTCTAGCTGCTTCACCTACCTTATTTTTCTTTGAATATCCTCTAAATTGTTGATCCACTTTATTAAAGTGGCTTTGGACCCTGGTTGGGAGGTCAATCAATTGAGCAATCGACTCATTCAGGAGTTTTGATTTTGATGGAGGTATTAGGTTTTGGGCCAACGACGAGAAATATACTTCTGGTGGTACTTGGACCCGAGTTGGGCAACACTCAACAAACAGATTAGGAACACAAGTTAGTGGAAGAACAAGAGCTAACATTGGTGGAGCAAATACAAGTGGGGTTTGATCAACAAGTCGGGCCAGTTAGGGAAGGTAGGGAGTAACGATTGAGGAAAGTAATTCGAGTCTTGAAAATGTCATAAAAAAAAGGTTGGGTTTGGTATAGGGAGAGGATTCGAACCTATAGATATCCTAATTCTCTCTGATTTGGGATCATAGAAATCTAAGGGATTTGGTAAATGAGCATTCGAGACTATAGAACTTGATCTGTTGAGGTTTAAGGATTTCAATTCTCAAGATTTATCTAAAATAGACCTACAAGATTTTCTTCAAACATACTAGTCGATCCTCCTTCTAACACCAACTTATTAGAGTAGATTTTGACTATCCGAGTTGAAAGTTTACTCAGATCCAACCTTCTTCGAGCCTATCTCAAGGTAGAGCTCGCCGAGTCAAAATGTTTGAATCCTATAAAATTATGTCATGGGTATTTTTGATAATATTTCTCTCATGTTTAATTAGTAATCTAATAGACAGGTCGGACTTAGACCATTCTATATCCGTTAAGGGTACTTGAATGGTCTCCTTTAGAGTGGGTGACTAGAAAGGTCGTTACGTTGTTAGTACAGAAATAGAAACATAAAAATCAACCCTGGCCATCCTTCATCGGTGTTGAGCCATTACATTTGTTGTTATGCTAGTTAGACCCCTTATCAAGTAGTGCTAGGTCGTTACGCCTATGCTAATCACTCATTTGCCATGCTGTTTGTGCAATAATGGGTGCACGAAGTTTGTTGGTACTTGTTTTGCAACTAGCATTTTTGGGGTACAATTATACGAGGTTGAGGTAGAGGCAGAACGTCACTAAAATAGCTTTTATATGTTGGTTAGGTGGGTGGCTCATGTGGCAATGAGGTGTTGGTCCAGAACGGTAGGTGTAAGCACGTAGTGCCAACAAATCTGCCATGTCACTTTTGTCATAACAAAACTATGTAAGCATGGTGAATAATTAATTTGGTATTCAAGCATTTTATATTAACAAATCATGATTTTGAAATGCATATAAAATTTAATTTTTTTATGAATTGTATGAGCATAAAGAATTTGTGTTTTAAGTAAATTATTTATTTATGATAAATTTTGTTAGAGTTATGATGTTTATTAAGCTATGATTTACTCGTATGATTGTCTCTTAATTTTTTACAGTCGCATACCAGAAGCCTAGTGAAACGAGTACTGATTGAATTATGTAATTTATTGAGATTATTTTATAGATATATTATTTGGATTGAAATGTTGAGAATCTTTAAAGAATTATTGAATCTATTAAATATCCTATGGGTGAATTGATTACTGATTAAATTATATAATAATTTTTTTAAAAAATTATTTGTTCATGTTTTGATCCTTATATTCTTATAATAAAAAAAACTCTATAAAATTGTGACCTTATATCATCCCTGATTTTAGTTAAACTGTCTGTATTAATATGTTCGGAAGTTGCTGACTTGACTCCACCGAAAACCCAAAAGTTGTTCCGTAAACATAGTGCTTGTACGAATGCAGCATTCTCTAACATCGAGTATCTGTCACAGTGTCCCCATGACTCACCCCAATCCAACAAATGTGGCTTCTATCCAAGAAAGTGAACAGTGTCATATTATACATAGTGGGAGAGAAGACCCCTGGTGCACCTTCTTCAAGCTTGTTGCATCATTGATCTCTGGAACTGGCACGGCTTGGCCCTACTTGCATGCACGCCTCGAGTGAGAAGTAAGGTAAGGTGACATTTATGCTTCGACTGTTAACATCTTATCTTGCGTTGAAGGACGTTAGTGGATGGAAGAAAAGGTATTATTACTTAGGATGGATAAGTATTTTTAAGATTTTTAATTATATTTAAATTAATTAATAGAGTTTTAATTAAATCCTATATATATCGAGTCTCAAGGTTTTAATGTGAACGAAAGACAATACACCTGAGTACTCCTAAAAGTGATTTTTAAAGTTTGTAGAGAAGTTTGAGAGAGTTTTTTAAATTTACAAGAAAGGTAAATAAAAGAAATCACATGTGAGAATAACTTAAGATTTTATAATTGATATCATATAAATGGGGTTATTATTGAACGTTTTGTTTTTATTTTTTAGTATTTTTTATTATTGATTTTTTTTTTTTTTTTTGCTTTAGAAAAGATCAGCGTTAGTGCCGAGAAGAAAAGGTGTTGTCCCGGAAGAAAAGAGCAACGTTAGTGGCTGCCATGGCGTCCGTGGTGCATTTATAGGGCGAGGAAGGAGGAGAAGCCCATCATGACTCGACGCCGCACCCTCGCCTTCGCACTCCCTTTTCTCCACCCCGCTCTACTTCAGCTTTGGCTTTGGGTTTGGGCATATACTAATCCTGGTGTGCCCTGCATCGTGCCGGCCCTTCCTTTCTGATCTCTCTCCAACAAATACTCACCACCGCACTCTCCATCTCGCCATATATAGAGAAAGAGAAAGAGAGGTCATACGAGTCTATCATTCACGAAATCCTTCCTCGGATCTCTCCCCGTCTCTGTTCAGTCTCCACCACTCTCTCTCTCTCTCTCTCTCTCTCTCTCTCTCTCTCTCTCTCTCTCTCTCTCTCCCCGCATGTTTCATGTGAAGAACAGAGTAATAGATGGGCATGTAGAGAAGTGTTTCACCGTCGAGTCTTCTGCTTTGATTGCATGGCGCTGTTGTTCTTCTGATTGTGACTTGACAACAGGTAGCGCGAGAGAGGCAAGGAGAAAGAGCGAGAGGGAGAGATGGCTATGGTGGCGGCCGGGACGACGTGTCCGGAGCCGATGGGGGCGACGTCGAACGGGTCGTGGCAGGGCGACAACCCGCTGGACTCCGCGCTGCCGCTCGCCATCCTCCAGATCTGCCTGGTGATCGCCCTCACCAGGTTCCTGGCCTTCGTCCTCCACCCTCTCCGTCAGCCGCGTGTTGTCGCCGAGATCATCGTACGTGCTCGAACCAATCCCCTGCTGCTCTTTCTATCATGCCCTTTCTCCTTTGCTGCTGCTCTATCTTTACGTACGCTTTACGACCTTGAAACTTGACCTTGGTTTGTGAGCTTCGTTTTACCGCGACCGGCTCCTTCGGCCGAGAACTTAGACGCGTGGCGAGCCCATTTTATGGCCCGAGCCGCGTGGTCGAGAGCGAGGCCTCCACTCGCCCAGAAGCAATCCACCGTTGAGACCTCCTCCTGAACCTTCTTTCTTCGTCATGGAACGCTTTGACCGGTGTTTGTTTGAGACGACAGTAGTCTACTATGCTGCTGCTTCTGCAACTGCTGCTGCTGCTGCTGCTGCATGCACTAATCTAGTGTTAATCTAATGAAGCACTGATGATTAGATTTGTCGTCTGCTGTCTGTTGCAGGGAGGTGTTTTGCTGGGCCCGTCGGCGATAGGCCGCAGCGAGCGGTTCCTCAAAACGGTGTTCCCGAAGCAGAGCTTGACGGTGCTCGACACGCTCGCCAGCGTCGGGCTCATCTTCTTCCTCTTCCTGGTGGGGATGGAGCTTGACCTCCGCGCCATCCGCCGCACGGGACAGCGCGCCCTGGCCATCGCCATCGCCGGCATCACCCTTCCCTTCGTCATGGGCATCGGCACCTCCGTCGTCCTCCGCCACACCGTCGCCAAGGGCGTCCCCGAGGCCCCCTTCCTCGTCTTCATGGGCGTCGCCCTCTCCATCACCGCCTTCCCCGTCCTCGCCCGCATCCTCGCGGAGCTCAAGCTCCTCACCACCGACCTCGGCCGGATGGCCATGTCTGCCGCCGCCGTTAACGACATCGCCGCCTGGATCCTCCTCGCCCTTGCCATCGCCCTTTCTGGCTCCGGCTCCCCCCTTGTCTCCCTCTGGGTCCTCCTCAGCGGCGCCGGCTTCGTCGCCTTCGTTGCCATATTCGTCCGCCCCGTCCTCGACTGGATGGCCCGCCGCTCCCCGGAGGGAGAGCCCGTCAATGAGATGTTCATCTGCGCCACCCTCGCCACCGTCCTCGCCGCAGGCTTCGTCACCGATTCCATTGGCATCCACGCACTTTTCGGCGCTTTCATCGTTGGCGTCGTCGTGCCCAAGGACGGGCCCTTCGCCGGGGTCCTCATCGAGAAGATCGAGGACCTCATCTCGGGGCTCTTCCTCCCGCTCTACTTCGTCTCCAGTGGCCTCAAGACGAACGTGGCCACCATCAGCGGCGGTGAGTCCTGGGCTCTCCTTGCCCTCGTCATTTGCACCGCATGCCTCGGCAAGATCTGTGGCACCGTCATCGTCTCGCTTCTTGTCAAGGTCCCGGCGCGGGAGGCCATCGCGCTGGGCTTCCTCATGAACACCAAAGGGCTCGTCGAGCTCATTGTTCTCAACATCGGCAAGGACCGCAAGGTACGAAATGGGTTTCTTCCTCCGCACTCTTTCTTACCGTGGCAGTACTCTTGTCGTTTCGCGGCGTTTACGTGAATGCACTGCATGAACGATCGACAGGTGCTCAACGACGAAACGTTCGCCATCCTGGTGCTCATGGCTCTCGTCACCACCTTCCTCACTACGCCCATAGTGATGGCCATATACAAGCCCGCGCGGCGGTCCGCGCCATACAAGCACCGCACCATTCAGCGCAATGACACCGACAGCGAACTCCGCGTGCTGGCCTGCTTCCACGGCAGCCGGAACATCCCCACCATGATCAACCTGATCGAGTCCTCTCGTGGCATCCGGCGACGCGGCATCACTGTCTACGCCATGCACCTCATGGAGCTGTCGGAGCGGTCCTCCGCCATCTTCATGGTCCACAAGGCCCGCCTGAATGGCCTTCCCTTCTGGAACAGGAAGGGGGACTCCGATAACGGCGCAGACCATCTCGTGATCGCCTTCCAGGCCTACCAGCAGCTCAGCAACGTCTCCGTCCGCCCGATGATCGCCATTTCCGACCTCGAAACCATGCACGAGGACATCATAACCAGCGCCGACCAGAAGCGAGCTGCATTCATCCTCCTTCCTTTCCACAAGCTCCAGCAGATCGATGGCTCCATGGAGTCGACAGGCCACGCCTATCATCTCATCAACCGGCGCGTCCTCCGCTGTGCCCCGTGCTCCGTCGGTGTCCTCGTGGACCGCGGACTAGGTGGCACGGCGCAGGTTGTGGCCAGCGAAGTGTCCTATACCGTGGCGACCCTCTTCTTCGGCGGAAGGGATGACCGGGAGGCCCTCGCCTACTCGGCTCGCATGGCGGAGCACCCAGGAATCCAGCTCATCGTGGTACGGTTCATTCCTCCTCAAACAGGCAACTGGTTTCTCGAGAGGAGCCGCCACGGAGGAGGAAGCGTGACCATAATCGTAGATGCCAACGAGATCTCCCCCGATGATGCCTGCATCACCGAGTTCCGGGACAAGGTGTTAGCGTCCAACGAATCCATCAGGTACGACGACAAGGTGATGGGAAGCAGGGCAGAGATCATCGCCGCCATCAAGTCAATCGGGCGGTGTAATCTCTTCCTGGTGGGTCAGGCGCCTCCTATCATGGTCCTCTCTGAGAAGGCCAACAGCCCCGAGTTGGGGCCCGTGGGAAGCTATCTGGCATCGTCCGAGTTCTCGACGACAACGTCGGTGTTGGTGATCAAGCAGCACGATCCGACGGCAGACCCACCCGACCCGGAGGTCGACGGGACGGAGATCTATGACGAGCCCGATACACCCACAACTGACCTCTCTCGCCATTAGACTCACCTACGAGTCGGGAGCGAACAATGTGCTTTCTTCTCGTCTGCAGGGTTTGCAGGGCATGCATTCCCTTACGTAGAACTCAGATATCAAGTGAGCAGCGTAGGACTTTTGTAGGGAAAGAATAAATGTAACGTAGGCTTATGTAATAACAAGTAGTATCAGACTCTCTCATCAAAGGTTAAAAATTTAAAATTTTATTTGATATTATTTTAAATATAGTGATTAATTTAATTAATAAAAATTTTAGTAGTTTATCACAAAATCCTATTGATATGACATATTTTGGTAACCTGCCCTTCAACCATTGTTCACAGTCACATCAGCGTCAATATCAATATAATGGACCACGCCCCCCCCGATCAACGTCGTTCCATAAAGATCGGGACGGTGCTGATCGAGTATCGCGTCGTCCCACAAAAGTTGGGACGACGCCACCTTAGTACAGCGTCGTCTCACGAAAGTTGGGATGACGTCGACCAAGTACAGCGCCATCCCACAAAGATCGGGAAGGCACCGACCGAGTATAGCACCGTCCTGTAAAGGTCGGGACGACACCGAGTACGACACTATCGTTCGATGCCATGGCACTAAGGACGCCCAACATTTGCTCTAGGAGTAAGCCCACCGCACGATGGGCCGACAGCCATAAATATGATAGGTACGGCTGGTCCCGAGCGGAGAGATAAAAACTCATCGTGGGACCGGCGACAGGAGATTGGTTCTTGGCTCATTTTCCACCCAGTTCTAACAAAATCTTCAGAGGGGTCGAAGTCGGGAGTCCCCTTCCCGACCTCGACCCTAACTTGTGTGTAGGGACAAGCGATAAAGTGGAAGGCGACTAGCCAAAGGGGAGTCTCCAGATCTTGAACCCAAAGCCCAAGCTCGACCCTACCGGATGACGGCTCCCGTCGCCCGAGTACCGACATGGATGATCTTGCACACCCGGGACTGAACCAAGCTGTGCTGACCCCTCAACCATGGTGTAAAGGATTACTATCATTTTGACGTTAGAAGGAAAGCCCGAGACTTACACCTCGGTCGAACAAACTCGCTCCCAAGCCATGCACCTTGGCTCCTCTATGGGAGGGAGCACTGATAAGGTTATTTAGTCTCACATTAGTTGAGGAGCATGAGAACTAAGGACTCATAAGTCCGCCAAATCTCTCTTACCCTCAGAGGTGTTTTTTAGAGTTCATGACAAAACTGTGTAGGTACGCTCATCGCCAAAAACAAATAATTCCTCGTGAGCGTATGGGCCATACCAATGACCGATCGACCAAATAGTCGCTTATCATTTATGATCATCGTATCTAACCTTTACCATTTATCTTTTGTCAAAAAAAAAAAAAAAAAGGTGTTATACACAATAGTAAAGTTAATTAGGCACATTTCTCAGCTTTAGTTTTTAGTTGATTTCAATTATACAATTTGTAAATTAGTTATTGGTTGTTCGATATGAAAGCTAATTCGAACTCAAAATTAAGATTTTTCGTCTTTCGCAACAGTTCCAGATTTATTTCACTAACATGGAACTTGACCGACTATGGTAATATCGAACCACTCAAAACTAAGATTCTTCTCCTTTTGCACTAGTCCAGATTGATTTCATTGACACCGAACTTGTGTAATATCAAACTGTACAAAACTGTTCAACTTCATAGATTCCAAGGATTTGATTTACGCTTTATGTTGTCTTCGGCAAGATAAAGAGATGCTCTTACGATATAACTCAGGAACTTTTTATAATGAGTTTTTAGGATTATTATTTTCATGATTGATACGAATTGTACCTCCTCAAATGTAATCGTGATGCTGAAATGTTAATCATATAACATCAGAAATATCCGATGTTAAAGTATCGCCCTAATGATATTAAGATTTCCGATCATATATTTATCCTTATATCAGATTTAGCATAACATATCCGCGTCGATACCGAGGACAAACAAAATTTGCAGAACCAACCCCACATTCAGCTCAAGATGACTGTGTGCATGTCAGCGTTCATTAAATTGGATCGCATTGCATTAAAACAATTCACTGAGAGGACGGCAAAAACTATATGTAGTTGACCATTTAATCAGTGGTCTTTTCCAAGGAACCATGTAGTGAAAAGGAAGTCAAAACCCACATGATATCTCTGGAGATCTGCGTTCCAGATATTGACCTTAATCATGACGGAGTAGGAGATATCCTCGTATTCCAGGTTAGTGCTTGGTCATCATTTTATCTTCTTTCTGAGATCCACACATGGCGAACAGAAGCTGGTGGAAAGCTAGGGTGAATAGAGCTTCTTCTTCCGTGTGCTGTACTGTACATCGATGCATTGATAACTCAATCTGAAGTGGATTCAGTTGACTTGAACAAAATCTTACATCGAGAGCATAAAATCACATTCAGTTAAGTTATATAGGCCATATTTGGATGCACTTTTTATTTTTTGTTATATTATAATTCTCGGGAAATCGAAGGCGGAAATTGATCCACTTGGGTGTTCATCCCCCGTGTGATCATCGATCCACAGCATCGTAGTTGTAGATATACTACACATTGCTGATGGCCAACGATGAGATATGTACACATCGTTTCATGAGACAGATTCTTTGGATTACGTCAACCCCGAACAGTACGCAGTCATCTCATCATGCAGGCTTTGAATAATGACCAGCACAGCCCCAATGTTTTGGCCCTGCGCCGCCCAATGAGAGCGCGATGGATCTCCACAGAAGCTTGCATATCTGCGACATAGCTCCATCTACGCCGTATTCTACCTTACTTTGCCATTATATTGGACCAATCAGAACTTGCCATTACAATGCCAAACATTCTTTGTACACTTTCATTAAGAATTTATTAAACAATACTCGCAGACTTTTAATGCCTACAAATGCACAATAAAGACCATTAGAGAGGTTTTATTCGGCAAATCTTGGACAAGATCTTTTATATAAAGTGAGATATGAGATATAAATATATTTTGCCCTTAATTGAAATAAAAAAAAAGATACTAAATTTTTCCTTAGGAAAAATTTCTCTCTTATAAGTTTTGTCATATACTCCATGATTTCTCTTCTTTCCAATGTAATCAAAGTCAGGTCGAATCAATTTTGCTAAGTTTGATAACCAAATCTAACCATATCAATTTATCACTAAGAGGAG
Organism: Musa itinerans; assembly: GCA_001649415.1. Lineage (NCBI taxonomy): Eukaryota > Viridiplantae > Streptophyta > Magnoliopsida > Zingiberales > Musaceae > Musa > Musa itinerans. Next base: position 15,292 of record LVTN01000934.1, on the reverse strand, counting down.
AGTTGGAAAGATTAAGCACAAAAAGTCTCACAAGAACATCTCGGTGAAGAAATCCTCTCTTGAAATTTGCTTCAATAATTGGCTTTGGACCAAGGCCTCTATCTTTATCTCCACGTAAGCATTCGGGTTGGTCCTTTGGATCAGCGCTCTCAATTACGATTTCAAAAAAACTAGTTCACTCTCCCAATAAGGAGTTCAACTTAAGTTATTATACATCTCAATGCTTTTCTTGGCCTCAACCAATAGGTATAGGCTTTGGCCAAGATAATAATAATATAGAACATCATCATTTTTCTCCCATAATTGGTATAGTGCACAATATCACATAGTCTGATTGCTTATTAGTCACAAATTTCTTTTTTCATTATTTCCTAGCCCAAGCTAACTCTGAGCACTAAAAGGACCTCTAAGTAAGTCATCCTATCTATGAACTCAAGACTGTAATCTCTCAACAAATTGAAGAGAAACTTATTCCCTCCAAGTTTAGCTTATCAAAACTTGAGACCCTTGATGGAAGTGTTGATCTCGTATAGCATATTACCACATGTAGGGCAACAAATGACCTATAAACATCTTAGGTTTTTCTAGCTACTCTCTAAAGAAATATCTAAGAATAGTACTCCCACCTTTGTCTCGATTGTACCCTTTGAAAGAATTTAAACTCTACCTATTTGGGTTCAACATCTAAAGAAAACCACACTAGCCTTATTAACTGTAAAGTGAGGATGAGTCTATATCCAGTTATATTTTGAAATTCAACGATAAGACTCATCAAGTGGCTGATCATGATCCATATATGCTCACTCATGCCATTAACAATAGCTTGAACTTATCACGGTTCCTTTAGTTAATAGCCAAGAAGCCTTGATAATATTTGTTGGCATACTCCAAAATGTGAATTGATATATAATAATTGAATTTCTTATATCAAAGAAAAAGAAAGATAACACTAAGAAGTAACACAAAGATGAATAATCTTTTTTATTTTACCTTCCATTATCCTGTAAAGCTTAGTCAATCAAATGTGGATAAATATATGCTCAAGGTTGCATCTACTCCAACTTAATTGATCTCTCAAAATGATCACTCTCTCATGTCAATTCTATTTTTAAGATAGTTTATTTTCTAAGATGATCGGATAATCACTTCCTCCTCAAAAGAAAAATTATATTATTAAATCAATCATAACTTTATTGCATTTGTCCAACCTGACCAACTTTAGAAGACCAGGTGAGTACCCATGACTTCCTCGTTCTGGATAAGGTCCTCTACTAACCACCATTTTAAGCTTATTTGCCACTATATCTATTAAAGTCAACATGTCAATTAATGGTGCATCCATATAGAGATAAGATTATTATTGGGTAGCCCATGACAATGGTGACCAAAATGGTAATACGTACATTATATGTGATACTAATGCGTCAATCATATCATATCTATTATAACCTATGCCCAATATTATTAGAAAAACTTGGGCAACGTCACATATGCAGCAGAAGAACAGAAAATAAAATAGGTTCCAAAAAATTCAATATTGGATCATTATACGAAAATTGGTGCATAAAATAATAAAATCAAAAAATCGTGTAACACATGTGAGAAGATCTACCTAGGGGAGATCGTATATCCCTGAAAATATAGATCCAGATACATGGATAAAGGAGGTTAGATGTCCTCCTCTCTAACAGTGATCCATACGACAGATGGCGCAATGATGCTTCTCCTTTCGTAGTACGCGATCTTTCCTCTCCTTTGTGCACCACAAGGCTGCACCAAGATCAAGAAGGGGTCGACCTTTCTTGTTGTTCACACACTCCAAATAGGGTTGTTGGCTAAGGAGAAGAGGGAGGGAGGAGAATAGGAGATGACAACCAAAAAGGGTCTAACCTATACCCCTTTGGTTCTCTCTTATTTATAGAGGTTCTTGTCAACTTAACCATAATGAATTATATCATATTGGGTACTGGATCTCTATCTAACTGCCTAAGCATTTTGGATTAATAGATCTCTATCCTATTTAGTCTTATTGGGTCTCACTCAAAGGATCCAATAATACAAAGGCTTATTGGATATCCAATTAGATAAGGGCTCGATGGATATCTCATATCTAAACCTCTACTCGTCGTAACACCTATCATATGTATGTGACTCTCTAGGCCCAATATCGAGCTAGTCATGAGTTATACCTATTAGAACTCCTTTTGATTCGATGAATTATTATCTTTATAACAATTCACTCGACTCATCGACTATGGACGTACTAGGCCACTATGCTATAGTCTCCATACGCTAGAGGGGGATTTAATCTATTGGACTTGTCTACCCACAGTTACCATGTATCTATAGTCCCTCATCTATTTAATATCCCAGAGATCGTATATCGAGTATGATACTATCAGGCCTATATGGAATCTACCGAGTCTCACTCTAATTGGATTCTCTCGGAGAACTCATTTCTCTCTTAATTTGAATGACCTTGGCTAGGGATTTGCTTGAGTGAGAATACATAAGATATTCCTCTCATGACATTGAGAGTGAATGATTATCTATCGACACTCAATTATCATCGTAAGATTGGTTACTACTCTTAATGACTAGTTATGCTAGATCTGAAACTTTCAGATCTATAAGTCCGGTATCAAAGGGTAGAGTACTAATACAGGATATTATTGGTATATCAAGTCTAAGGACTAGACATATAATTGAAACTACGAAATTGTTGTCTGACAATGAGGTATCATTAACCATCCAACATTCTGTGAGTAGATCAATCAATAAATTCATTATCTAATAAGCACCTGCACTATATCCCTAGTATCCTCACGTAAGTGACTATAAGACCAGCTGCCTCCATCATATGGATGGATATACAATACACCAATTTATCCGGTTATCTCGATATCCCTATTAATTAACATATGATCGGAAATATTTAGGGTCTATGTTTATAGGCAAATTGGTCTCATTATCATGATTTCATCATGATTCAATTCTCATTGTACAAATACAAGGAGATCATAATATATTAAGCAAGCAATATAAAGTGAGATAATACCAATAATAATAATTAAAAGACTATGTAACATGTCGCACGTGTTATTACTCATGTGATTAGCTTGTAGGGCACCTATGACTAGTAATCTCTCACTTGATCTAAAGCCAATCACGTATGTGCCTGATCCCCATCAGACCCATATGACTCTCAAAGATAATTTGAGATAACAACTTTGTTAGTGGATCTATGATGTTATCTTCAAATAAAACTCTTTTCACTACTATATCTCTACGGGCCATAATCTTTTTGATCATGTGGAACTTCCTCAGAATGTGCTTAAACTTTTAATGAGGCTTAGGTTCTTTTGCTTGAGTAATTGCTCTGTTGTTGTTGTAATATAAGGGACTACCTAGCATAACTCTTAAATTTGTGATGAACTTCTTTATCTAAACTCCTTCTTTTACTACTTTTGTCATAGCAATGTATTCCACCTCTTTGGTCGAGTCAGCAATAGTATCTTGCTTGGAACTCTTCTAGTATATTGCTCCTCTATTTAGGGTAAACACATACCCTATGTTAGACTTGCTATTATCGATATCGAACTGAAAACTCGAGTCCATGTAACCCTCAGCCCTAAGGCCACTTCCTTCATATATCGGTAAAAGATCCTTAGTCCTTCTCAAATACTTAAGGATACATTTTATTGCCTTCCAATGTTCCAAACATAAATCTACCTAATATTTCTTCATAACACTTAGAGCATGCACTAGATCATGCCTGATACATAACATAGCATACGTGATAGATCCTATCACTAAGGCATAGGGTGCTCTATCCATATCTGCCCTTTCATCAGGAGTCTTTGGGGACATGTTGTCATGCGTCCTAAATTGATAATATTAGAAATTTCGTCACAAACCAATCTAGAATCCAAACTAACATTTGAGGATACTAAAAATATTCAAACATCTAACAATCCATAAAACCTGTATAGTTTATAATCATACACCACATCGCTCGATGATTCATAAAATCTGAAGCCAACTCACCAAAATAATAACCGCAACATAAATCCACAAGTGTGGGAATCTATACAATTACAAAACCAATGTTTACCATAAGTTTATATCATTACACGAATTAAACTTAACATTCCATAATCTTAAACATGATAGGTCCTTTAAACTTTCACATAACCTATAAGTTTAGATTTATCATCAAAATTTTATTAGACACAAAGTATACTTATACAACAAAAACATATCTACTAATAAAGATCTGCCCAAAATCTTCTATCTTTCCACTGCCTTAGCCCAATTTTAACATTTAAGCGAGCGATAAGCTATTTTGAAAAATTTATATAGCAATAGAGTGAGCATATAAAGCTCAGCAAGTGACTAACATATCCATAGTAAAAGTGGATAGTTTTCAAACAAATAAAGTATTAAAGTGCAAGGCAGAATACAAGAATTCATATATATAATCTCATTAGATACAGAATCACAAATGTCATTTCAATCAAACATATTTGGTTCATAACAAATGGAATAAAGAGTAATTAGAGCATATTAATAGCGTATGAAATGTTCCAAAGCATATCAATAATGACTGAAACATTTCGGAGCTTATCAATGGCGTATGAAATGTTTCGGAGCATATCAATGAAAAATAAAATATTTGAGAATATATTAATAGTATATGAAATATTTCAAAGCGTGCCAATGGTGTATGAACATTTCAGAGATATAAGAAGTATTTTAGAACATATCAATGACATATGAAATGTTTTGGAGCGTATCAATGACATATGAACCATTTCGGAACATTTCAAAGAACAAATATGAAATAGAAGCTCAAACATCGTATTTAATATTGCATTCATTTTATTCTTATCCAAAGCACATATAAAAGTATATAACTAAAGCTTTGGATATTACATCAAATATATAGAAGGTGCAGTGGGATCACAAACAGAATATGGTTCATCCATTTCCAGATGACCACCAGACAGAAGTCTCCCACATTTGGGAGCTCCATCCACCCACGTCTGGGTGAAGTCAGAGGGTGCATAACTCCCTTTACCATTTCTGGCAAAGGTTCATAGTATCCCACAAACACGAAAGTATAAAAGGACAATGTGAATAATAAAATTAGCACATGCGGAACAACAAAACGTACATGTGCTTTTATGAGTCAATACAGTACAAACATAATCTTTCACAATTGCATTCAAATTTGAAAGAAAATAAAGGCAAGAGCATATAAGGATTTTGGCACATATCGGAAGCACATGCGAGACAACAAAACATACATGTGTCTATACGAAATAATGCGATACAACATAAACTCTACATAATCAATTTTAAGAATTACAAACAATTTAAGGATAAGAGCATACAAGGATTCCAAGTAAACACATAGAGCACAATTGTCATAAGAATACTAGATGAAATCAATTTTCAAAGGGAATGAAATAAAAATAGGCGAAATCGACCAAAGTTAAATTCTAGTAGAATTTGAGAGACACATTGAACAAATAATTTAAACTATCAATTGTGATATAATTTACACAAAATAGATACTAGGAAGGTATTTCAATCTACTTTAAATAAAATAATTTTCATATGAATTGAAGTTTTTAATAGAGAGTTACAAATAATTTGGTAACCAAAGTTCAAGGAACAAAATCTCTATTTTGAAGAATTCATAGGTTCAGATTCAATAGATAACTAAGTAGGTAGTTAGCCTCTAAATCTTTCAATAAAGTTATCAAAAGAAAGATCTATGAGTCTAATTTCTAACAAAATAAGTTTTGCATAAATCAGAGTTTCCAACAGGGACTTATAAGTAGTTTAGTATCAAAAGATTAGAAGTTACAATCCCTATTTTATAGAATCTATAGGGTTAATTAAAATAGAAGTTAGGGTAGGTATTCGGTGTCCAAATCTTTCAATATTAGTGTCAAAAGAAAGGTCTAAGAGCCTACTTTCAAATAAATTAGGATTCGCCTAAATCCAAGTTTGGTGCTAAAAGTTATATCTGAAAAAATATATAGAGCTCAGTTTACCGAAAAATTTCAGTTTCATAGTTTTGTATCTAACAAGAAAAATATTAAGTTCTAAGCTGAAATCTTTTGAATTATTCAGAATTAATATAAGAATAGAGATTAATATTTTTGTAGGATAGGATTAGAACACTTGCTTTTGAGAATTTTGATCCCAAATGAGTAGATTTGAGCAAAAAACCCAAAATCCCAAATTTCTCCTCCTCTTCTTTTTTTTTTCTTCTTCTTTCTCTCTTCCTCTCTTCTCCAATGCAAGCTACCTCCTTAGGGTTTACAAATAGGTCCTTAGATTTTTTTTCAAATAGGTCCCCAGATTTTATAAATAGGTTCTCAGATTTATATTTAGGCTCTTCTATAGAATTTAAAATGGATACTTACATTACAATTAGAAACTTATACGAAAATTTAGAAATGAGGGATGTTACACTCTCCCCCCATAAAAGAAAAAATTAGTCCTCTAAATTTATCATACCTCTATCGATAAAAAGATGAGGATAAGCTTTCTTCATTTCCTCCTCTAGCTCCCAAGTTGTTTCTTCTCCAGAATGATGTCTCCAGATCACTTTAACTAGAGAGATGACTCGATTCCTTAGGATCTTTTTCTTCTTATCAACAATCTGAGTGGGCTCTTCCACATAAGACAAGTCTTTATCGATTACCATCAGCTTATACTTAATGATATGAGATGGAGCAGGTATATACTTTCTGATCATTGAAACATGAAATATATCATGGATATGACACAACAATGGTGACAAGGCAATCCTGTAAGCGACAGAACCAACTCTCTCAAGAACCTCAAAAAGTCCAATAAATCTTGGGCTTAAATTTCCTTTCTTCTCAAATCTTACAATGCCTTTAGAAGGGGAGACATTCGGGAATACAAAATCATCGACTTGAAACTCAATATCTTGTCTTCTATTATTAGCATAGCTCGCTTGGCGACTTTGACCTTCAGGAGTACTTTATCTGGTGCTAACAACTTTCTATCGCTAACTTTTTCCCAATATATAGGCGTTCTACACTTCCGCCCATATAAAGCTTCATAAGAAGCCATCTGAATACTTGAATAATAACTATTATTATAAGTAAACTCAATAAGTGAAATATCTTTATCCCATTCACTTTTCCAATCCATAATATAGGTTCTAAGCAAATCCTCAAGTGTTTGAATTATTCTTTCTAACTAACCATCGGTCTTGGGGTGATATACAGTACTAAACTTGACTTTAGTGCCCATAAATTCTTATAATCTTCTCTATAATCTAGAGAGAAATCTAGAGTCCCTATTAGAGATGATCTCCTCTAGAATACCATGAAGTCTTACTATTTCATTGATATATAAATCTGTAAGTCTATCAAGAGAATAAGTCATATTGATTAGTAGGAAATGTATAGATTTTGGTTAACTAATCAATGATAACCTAAATAGCATCATACTTTCTAGAGGTTCTAGGTAGTCCTGAAACAAAGTCCATGGTAACACATTCCTATTTCCATTCAGGAATATCTAAAGGTTGCAACAAACCTCCAAGTCTCTGGTGTTCTGCTTTAATTTGCTGACAAGTCAAACATTTTGAAACATATATTGTAATTTTTCTCTTCATGCCTTCCCACCAATAATGACTTTGGAGATCTCTATACATCTTAGTGCTACCAGGATGCATGGTATACTTTGAATTATGACCTTCCTTCAAGATTTGGTTCTTGATATTTGGGTCATTTGAAACACATACTCTATCCCCAAATCTTAATAGGCCATCCTCTAAAACTTAAAAATTCGGCTTCAATCCCTTTTCTACTTCATTCCTCAAGTAGATTAAACGTAGATCTCGTAGTTACCCTTCTTTAATTTATTGAATGAGACCAGATTACACTTGGATGGAGGCCTTCAGTATCATTGAGTCTTTCCCTTTTCTCATAATATTCAAATCATAATTTTCTTCTAATAACTTCTATTGCTTCATGACTAAACTAGCTATAAAACTTGTAAATTTTCTACTAAGTATATTAGTTACAACATTGGCTTTACCCAGATAATAATGGATGGTACATTCATAATCCTTTAGAAGTTCTATCCATCTCCGTTGCCTCATGTTTAACTCTTTTTGAGTAAAAATATATTTTAAAATCTTATGATTAGTAAAGATTTCAAATGTCCGCCCATACAAGTAATACCTCTAAATCTTTAGAGCAAAAATAATTACTACCAATTCCAAATCATGAGTTGGATAATTCAGTTTATAACTCTTTAGTTGTCTAGAAGTATAGCTAATCACTTTCCCTTCTTGCATCAAAACACATCCAAGGCCATTTCTTGAAGCATCAGTATAAACTACAAATCCCTCATTATCACTTGGAATAGTGAGAATTGGGGTACTTGTCAATCTTTTTTTTAACTCTTGAAAACTTCACTTACAATCATCACCCCATTTATATTTCACATTATTTTGAGTTAGTTTGGTAAGAGGTTGAGCAATTCGAGAGAATCCTTCCACAAATCTCCTGTAATAACCTACCATGCCTAAGATGCTTCTAACTTCCGTTACATTTGTTAGTACTTCCCACTTAACTACAGCTTCCATTTTCTTTGGATCAACAGATATACCCTTCCTTGAAATCACAAGGCCTAAGAAAGTAACTTCATTTAACCAAAATTCATATTTGCTGAACTTTGCATATAACTTCTTTTCTCTTAGTATGAATAATACATATCTCAAGTGTTCCTCATGCTCCTGATTACTCATTGAATATACTAATATGTCATCAATGAATACAATTACACAGTCATCCAAGAGTGGCTGAAATATCCTATTCATCAGTTCTATAAAAGCGGCAGGGGCATTAATCAAACCAAAAGGCATTACCAAGAATTTATAGTGACCATATTGAGTTCTAAAAGTTATTTTTGGGATATCCTCCTTCTTGATCTTCAACTGATAGTAACCTAACCTCAAGTCAATGTTAGAGAATACTTGTGCACCCTACAATTGATCAAACAAATCATGAATTCTAGGTAGGGGATACTTGTTTTTGGTGGTCACTTAATTCAATTGTCTATAATCAATACAAAGTCTCAATGTTCCATCCTTCTTCTTAACTAATAGCACCGGAGCGCCCCACGGTGAAACGCTGGGTCGAATGAAACCCTTATCTAATAGTTCTTATAATTGCTTCTTCAATTCCTCTAGCTCGAGTGGTGCCATTATGTAGGGAGGCTTAGATATTGGGGTTGTCTTGGGGACAAAATCAATGGAAAATTCACCCTCTATATCTGGAGGTAAACCAGACAAGTTATTTGGAAATACATCAGGGAACTCTTTGACCACCAAAATTTCATTTAGGTGAGCTTCTTGATCTAAATGCTCCTTTACACACAATATAACAAAAATAACCATTATGCATAAGGCGATGAGCTTAAAATATTGATATCAAGCAAGGAGGCAAATCATGCCTAATACCCTTAAAGTAAAAAATAGGCTGATCTAGTATGCAGAAAGCAATTATTTTTGTATAGCAATCAATACTAGCATTATAGGAAGATAACCAATCCATGCTAGGAATAATATCAAAACCCTAGATCTCTAGGAGAATCAAATCAGCAAGGAATTCGTGTTCTCCGATAGAAATCAAACAAGATGGATAAACCAAGTTTGTTGTCAAAGAATCCCCAACAGCAGTTGTTACACATAACATGTAATCCAGGGGTCTAAGTTGAATGCCCAAGTAACAAGCAAAGTATTATGAAACAAAAGATAAGTTGGAACCAGGATCAAACAAAACTTTTGCATTTCTTTTAGAAACATAAAGAATACCTTCAACTACTGATTTAGAAGCTTTGGAATCTTATTCAGTGATAGCATATACTCTAACATGGGTTGATGGTCTAGGAGGCAATGTCTCTTTCTTCTTCTTCAAAGGGTAATTTTTTATTTGATGATCCAACTTCCCACAAGCAAAACAGGCTCTAGTCACCCGAAAAACACTAACTTGCTTCATAATTTAATCCATATTTTGCACATGACTAAGTCCTCTACAGTCGTTTCCCTTTCTTAAATCTAGATATCTTGACTCTCTTATTATTAGCTTCATATTCATTTGCTCTCTTACTTTTGCTGGTAAATTTGTCCTCATTGTTCTTACCCTTGATTTCCTGAATTTCCTCCAAGTCTCTTTCAATTATCAAAGCTCTTTCTACCACATCAGCATATGGTTGGGCTTTTAAGGCTGATATTCGACTTCTTATCACTAGCCTTAGTCCCCTTTCAAACCTCTTTGATTTTCTAGGTTCATCATTAGTCATATGCGTGGCAAATCTGAAAAGCTTAGTGAATTTAGATTCATATTTTGTTACCATCAAGTTTCCCTGGATAAGATTTAAGAACTCCAATTCTTTCTGCTCTCTAATACAATCTGGAAAATATTTATTATTGAACTTTTCTACCAATGCTTTCCAAGTGATTGTCTCATGTCTAACTTCAGAAATCCTCTTCATTGTTCTCCACTAGTGTTCAGCCTCTCCTTCTAATATAAAGGTGGTAAGAGAAACATTCTGATCATTAGGGTAGTTTAATACATCAAATATTTTCTTTAATCACATCATCCACTGTTCTACTACTATTGGATCAGGCTCACCACTAAAGTTGAGAGGACTAAGCTTCTTAAACTGTTCAATTCCCAACCTAGTCTGGTTGGATGTCCCTACTCCATCATTACTACCTTGTTGAACTTATTGCATCACATGAGTCAGTCTCAAGAGTTTGGATAATCCCACTTAACTGATCAGCAGTAGATGCAATAAGAGAACCCAATGACCTCGTCACCCTTGCTTCCTATAAATATCAAAAGAGATTTTTTTTATTAATCACTTTACAAAAGTTACAAAACCTCAAGATATATTACACCTCTAGCATATCAACAAAAAGATGTTAGTCATCCTCAAATCATGCTTTGATACCACCCCTGTCACGCTTCCCGAATTGATAATATTAGAAATTTCATTACAAACCAATCTATGATCCAAATTAACATTTGAGGATACTAAAAACATTTAAACATTTAACGATCCATAAAACCTATGCGGTTTATAATCATACACCACATCGCTCGATGATCCATAAAATATGAAGCCAATTTACCAAAACAATAACCGCAACATAAATCCACAAATGTAGGAATCTATACAATCATAAAACCAACAGTTACCACAAGTTCATATCATTACATGAATTAAACTTAACATTACATAATATTAAATATAAGAGGTCCTTTAAACTTTTATAAAACCCATAAGTTTAGATTTACTGTCAACATTTTATTAGACACAAAGTATACTTATACAACAAAAACATATCTACTAATAAAGATCTGCCCAAAATCTTCTAGCTTTCCACTACCTCAGCCCAATTTTAATATTTAAGCGAGCGACAAGCTATCCTAAAAAAATTATATAGCAACAGAGTGAGTATATAAAGCTAAGCAAATAACTAACATATCAAAGTAAAAGAGGACAGTTTTAAAACAAATTGTTGAATCTCGGATTTTGATGATGAAACTAATTAATTGTGTTTAGATGTTTAACTGCATTTTGAGTGATGCAGGTCTACTCGATCAGGATTAGACAGTTGACGCAGGAAGAATTGATGTTGCGCCAGAGGAGATCACGTCAGGGTATTGGACGGCAGAAGGCTTCGGACGTCGGGCATCGGGCCAAGGAGAGCGGAATTGCGCCAAGGATATCGGGGTTGCGGAGGTCAACTGCCGATTGGGCAACAAGCCGCAAGAGAGGACGATGTGCTGAAAAATCGGATGAAGCGCCAACCAATGACGTGCCGGGCAACAGAATGTCAATTCGCGTTGTAATAATTGTCTAGATCGGAGTAGAGTTTTGGCTTGTGTGTGCAGGATTAACTACGATAACGATGAAGACATAAAGCGAAACAAAGTGCCGGAGTCAAGCACGAAGGATTCGTTGGGAGTTCGAGAGTTCAACGGAAGTCCGAAGGTTCGTCGGGAATACTGCCGGAACTAGCCGAGAATGAGTAAGGAGCTTGCCGAAGGGATAGCTTAGGAAATATCTTTAAATTCGTAGTTAGCACGTTAATTAGGGTTAGGATTAGGTGTTAATCCTATAACCCAAGTAGGGGCCAATTGGGCCCGACATCGGACTGATTTGGGCCAAGTTTGGAGCCCAAACAATGAGCTGAAATAGTCTAGGCTGTGGCACCACCCAGAACCGAAAGGATCAGGCGGTGGCACCGCCCAAAACCCGAGAGTTCCGATGGTGGCACCGCTAGAACACTATCAATAAGAAAATTGACAAGCGGTGGCACCGCTACCGACAGGCGATGGCACCGCTAGTAAACGGTCAATATGACATTGACAGGCGCTGGCACTGCCAGCTTCGGGAACCCAAGAGAATTCAAAATTTGGAGCCCAAATTTGAATTCTCTTGGGGTCTATAAATACCCCTCAATTCTTAGTAGAGATTACAACCTTTTGAGAAGTTAGAAATTAAGATAAAGCCTTAGCAAAGCCTTTAGCAAGTCTTGTTTTCAATAGCTTAAGTGTTTACCTCCCTCTTTCTCTTTGAAAATCTGTAAGAGTATGAACCACTTGTAAAATTTTGTAAGAGGGGTATTTGTCCTTCTCCTTTAAAGTGATTTGTTAGTGGAAGTTGGGAGCCTCATCGAAGAAGGCTTCGCAAGTGGATGTAGGTCATTTGACCGAACCACTTTAAATTGGTGTGTTCCTTGAATGTGTGTGTTTACCTTTCTGAAACCGTTATTTACCTAGCAGCAAGTTTTCTATTTTCATCTTCTCACTTTACTCGAGCTACTTTCACCAAGTCATTCATTATCGAATCAAAATCTCTACGCATTTACGGAATCGTTTTAAAACTTACAAGTTTTAATCCATTGCACTAATTCACCCCCCCCTCTTAGTGCCGCTCCGATCCTAACAATTGGTATTAGAGCCCGGTATTTCTCATTTCAGATTTACACCCGAGAGAAATGGCTCTTCATGGCTTTCAAGAGGGCTTTTCGGTTGTTCGTCCACCGTTGTTTAACGGATTGGACTACACTTATTGGAAAACTCGAATGAGAGTTTTCTTGATTTCTATAAATTTAGATTTATGGAATATTATTGAAAATGGTTTTCAACTTCCCTCTAA
>LVTN01000933.1:87421-111738 GCA_001649415.1 Musa itinerans | reverse complement strand
ACTCGACCACAGAGGCGGAGTACATTGCTGTATCAGATACAGCAAAGGAGGGAGTCTGGGCGAAGAAGTTTATCACAGATTTGGGAGTCGTGCCGAGTCACGAGGAGCCGATCTCCTTATAATGCGACAACTACGGGGCGATGACTTAAATAAGGGAACCTAGGTCTCATCAGAAGTATTCTGAGGAGGTTCCAACTTATTAGAGAGATCATGACATAAGGAGTTGTAGTAGTAGAAAGAATTACATCTGAAGATAATATTGCAGATCCACTGACAAAGCCATTGTCTCAGATTGTCTTTGAGCGTCACAGAGGTCTGATGGGGATCAGATATATAGGTGATTGGCTTTAGGTCAAGTGGGAGATTGCTAGTCATAGGTGCCCAGCAAGCCAATCACGTGAGTGATGGCACGTGTGACTTGATATGGAATCTTTTTGCTTATTATATTTCAGCATATATCAATTTATATTAACTATTGCATATATGCATATATATATTGTGATGTCCTTGGATTTGTGCAATGGGAATCAGATCATGATAATGAGATCGATTCACCTTTAAACATAGATCATAAATAATCTCGGTCATAGATTACTCGAGAGGGACATCGTGATAACCGGACAGACTGGTGTGTTGTATACCCATCCATATGATGGATGCAGTTGGTCTCATAGCTGATGAGATCACGATAATGAGATCGATTCACCTTTAAACATAGATCCTAAATAATCCCGATCATATGTTACTCGAGAGGGACATCGTGATAACCGGACAGACTGGTGTGTTGTATACCCATCCATATGATGGATGCAGTTGGTCTCATAGCTGTTCGTGTGGGACACTAGGGGTACTGTATAAGTGCTCATTGGAGAATGAGTTCACTGATTGATCCGCTTATGGAATGCTGGATCGTTGATGATGTCTTCTTGTTAGACAGCAATTCCGTAGTCCTAGTGGTGTATCTGGTCCTTAGACTTGAGACACCAAGGATGTCCTGTATGAGTGCTCCACTCTTTGATACCAGCCTTATAGGTTTGGCTATCCCAAATCTAGTACAACTGGTCATTGGGAGTGATAGTCGACCTTACGAGGGCTATTGAGTGTCGATAGATGATCATCCACTCTCGGCGTCATGAGAGGAATATCCCATGTGTTCTTGCTTAGACAAATCCCTGGCCAGGGTCATTCGGGTTGAGAGAGAAAGAGTTCTCCGGGAGAATTCGATTAGAGCAAGACTCGAGTAGAAACCGTATAGGTCCGACAACACCATGCTCGATATACGGTCTCTGGGATATTAGATGGATGAGGGACTATAAGTACACAGTAATTGAGGATAGACAGGTCCAATAGATTGGATTCCCCTATATCGTTTGGGGACTACGACGTAATGGCCAAGTACGTCCGTAGTCGATGAGTCGAGTGAATTATTACAGAGATAATAATTCACTAAGTTAGAAGGAGTTCTGATAGGTATGACTTACGGCCAGCTCGATATTGGGCCTAGAGAGTCACACACATATGGTTGGCATTACGATGAGTAAAGGTTCGGATATGAGATATCCGTCGGAGCCCTTGTCTTATTAGATATCCAATAAGCCCCTGAATTATTGGATCCTATTGACGAGATCCAATAAGAGCCTATAAGAGATTATTAGATAGAGATCCACTAATCTAAAAGGCTTGGGTAATTAGATGCAGATCCAATACCCACTAGGGGAGGATCCATTAGGGTTTCATAGGGGGCCTCTATAAATAGGAGGGATTCAGAGCCTCATAGGCTAGAGCCTTTGCTTGCCTCTCCTATTATCCTCCCCCTCTTCACCTCAGAGCAGGCTTGGAGTTTTGAGGAGCGTCGTTGTAGCCCTGCTTTGTGGATCACCGCTAGAGAGGAGGACGCTTGACCTCCTTCACCCTCTCCTAAAGATCTGTAAGGAAATAGGGATATATAATCTTCCTAGGTAACACAATCTACTCTATACGCAGTTTTAAGTTTTGCGGATTTTGCGCACCAATCTTCGCACGACGACGAACATCTCTTTGGGAACAGGGGATTTTGTTTTCTTATTCTTTCGCTGCGCATGTGATGTCACCCCCAAGATTTCCCAATAAAGAGAAACTACAAAGAATACCTTACAGAGAGGGCGTAATAGAAGCTTGGAGAAGCTTCAAGTACATTCATGATCAATCTCCATTTGTCATAATCTTATGATAACATATGGGTATTGGATACCGGTAGTGCTTATCACATCTATAATTCATTGCAAGTTCTGGCAAGACCTAGAAGATTGTAGAGAGGTGAGATGGATCTCAATGGAGCAAAAGTTGCTATAGTGGTTGTTGGCAAGGTCACCCTACATCAGCTTGGTGGAGCTATTATTGCATTAGATACATGCTATTTTGTTCCTTCTATTATTGAACACATTATTTCCATTTTATGTTTGATAGTTAGTGGATATAAATTAGTTTTTTAGAACAATGGTTGTTCAATATTATTAGATGATGAGATCATCACGAAAGAAATATTGCATAATAGTTTGTTTATGCTATACACTGCTCCGCATATAATGAATGTAAGTCTGTCCAAGAGGAAAAAAGATGAGGTCAACAGTGCATACTTGTGACATTATAGGCAAGGTCATATCCATGAGGGAAGAATTCGAAAGTTGTTGAAGGATGGATACCTAGATCCATTCAACTAGGAGTCATATACAACTTGCAAGTCTTGCCTTCATGGAAAACTGACTAACTCTTCATTTAGTGGAATGGGAGAGAGAGCCACTGAGTTGTTGGAACTCATACATAGTGATGTATATGGTCCCATGTCAACTCATGTCATAGGTGGTTACTCCTACTTCATTTCTTTTACTAATGATTTCTCAAGGTATACACATATGTACTTGATGAAGTACAAGTCCGAAGCCTTCAAGAAATTTAGGGAGAATAAGAATAAAGTGGAAAACCAGACTAGAAAGAGTATCAAAACTCTTCGATCATATCGAGGAGGTAAGTACTTGAGTATAGAGTCCACCTAGTTCCTTAAGGACTATGGGATTCTATCCTAATGGACACCTCCTTATACACCTCAGCTCAATGGTGTATCTAAGATAAGGAATCATACCTTGTTAGTATAGGGAATTTTGGGGGCAACATGACATGCACAACGGAAGAATAGAAAACAAAAATCCCTAAATTTCCCAATGATGTGTTTGTCGTCGTGTGAAAATTGGTGCGTAAAATTCAGAAAACTAAAAACTGTGTATATAAAATAGATTGTGTTTTACCTAGGGAGATCGTATATCCTTGAATCTCTATAGATCTATAGGAGAGGATGAAGGAAGTCAAGCGCCCTCCTCTCTAGTGGTGATCCACACAGTAGGGTTGCGATAAGGCTTCTCAAATCTCTAGGCCTATTATCTAAGGAGGAGAAGGGGAGAGAAGAATAGGAGGTGGAAACCAAAAACCTCTAGCCCATGAGCCTTTGGTTCCCTCCTATTTATAGAGGTCCCCTATAAACTTAACCACAATGGATCACTTCGAGGCCTATATGTCCGGTATCAAAGAATTGAGTACTCATACAAGAGATCCTTGGTGTCTTAAGTCTAAGGACCAATTACACCATTGGGACAACAAAATCACTATCTGACAATAAGGCATCATCAACCCTCCAGCATTAATTGAGCAGATCAATCAGTGAACTCGTTCTCCAATGGGCACCTGCACTATATCCCTAATGTCCCCACATGAGCAGCTATGAGACCAATCGCCACCATCATATGTATATGTATATAGTACACTAGTTGTCCGGTTATCTCGAAGTCCCTCTCGAGCAACTTATGACTAGGATTATTTAGGATTTGTGTTTAAAGGTGAATCGGTCTCATTATCGTGATCTCATCACGATCCGATTCCCATTACATAGATTCATGGACATCACAATATATTAATGCAATAAGCAAATATAAAGTGATAAAATATCAAATAATATAATAAGTAGAAAGAATGCATATATGTCACACATGTTATCACTCATGTGATTGGCTTGCAAGGCACCTATGACCAGCAGTTAGACATGGTGCGGTCCATGATGAGTTTTGCCGACCTACCCATCTCATTCTAAGGATATGCCCTAGAGATCGCAGTTTACGTTTTAAACAGAATTCCAACTAGGTCGATAGTATCTACTCCATATAAGATATGAAAAGGGAGGAAGCATGATCTTAAGGTTGTTAAGATTTGGGCCTGCCCTACTGACGTTAAGAGACATAACCCCAATAAGTTGGAATCTAGGATAGAGCAGTGCAAGTTCGTGGGATACCCCAAGAAAACGTGTGGGTATTATTTCTATCACCCAAAGGACCAAAAAGTCTTTGTAGCCAAGAGAGTAGTGTTTTGTAAGAAGGAACATATTCTTGGCGAAGAAAGTAAAAGCATAATAGAGTTGAGTGAGGTTGGAGAACCTAGCTCAAGCACCATTCCACAGTAAAGGCTTGGCTATCTAGACACTTCTCCTTGAAGGACTTAGGTGAAGCATCTTACATATTGGGAATTCAGATCTATAGAGATAGATCCAAGAGGATATTAGGATTGAGTCAGCACTAAGAGGGGGGGGGGGTGAATTAGTGTAGTGGATATGAATGTTAGTTTTGAAAATCTCATTCGATAAAATCATTTCGACAAAGTGACAAAGTGAGTTTAACTTGAAAGCATACGGAAGAGTGTAGCAAGTAAGGCAGTTTACAATTAAAATGAAAAGCTTAAAGTGAATGCAAACTAGATTTTTATAGTGGTTCGATCATCATAACCTACATCAACTCCAGATTCCTCTTCCATCGAGGCCACTAACATCCATTAGTGGTCTTCCTTCAATAGGCGAAGACCAACCTCCTTTTAAAAACTCTATTATCCTTTTGACTAGCTTAGGAGAGAATCTTTATACCCCCACTATCTCCTCTCTTAAACTTTACTAATACTTAGAGTTTATGAGGAATTCTCACAACATTACAATAGTATTTTCTTCCTTTTTTTGCTCTCAATTCTTGTGTATGTTAATCAGGGATAAGAGGGGTATTTATAGGCCTCAAGTGGATTCAAACTTGGAGCCTAAAAGTATCTCATCCTCGATTTTTGGGGTATTGGCAGTACCACCGCCTGTGCTAGGTGGTACCACCGCTTGCAGCACTTACACTGGGTGGTACCACCTCCCAGTCTAGCGGTACTACCACCTATTAGGAACGAGTTAGCACTAAGAGGAAAGGGTGAATTAGTGTAGCGATAAAATCACTAGTTTGAAAATTCTTTGTTCGATAAAAATTGATTTCAGAAATGTGCTTAACTTGAAAGTGTATTTGTTCGTAAGTGTAGTGAAAGCAAAGGAGAAAGTTTGCTATGAAAGTAAATTGCTCAAAATAAATGTAAACCAGATTTTATAGTGGTTCGGTCGTCGTGACCTACATCCACTCCCGATTCCTCCTCCGTCGAGGCCACCGACATCCACAATCAGTCTTCCTTCAATGGGTGAAGACCAACTACCCTCTTACAACACTTTCTCATTTTCACAAGTTTAGGAGATAACCTTTACAAGTCACTCTTTTACAAGTATTCCCTCACACACCTCCTTAGGACTAACTCTAAGCACTAGGAAGAGGGAACTTAAAGTTTTGGTAGAGTTTACTTAATTTTTTTCTCTAGAATTCTTGCTCCTTTCTTGTTGCCCAAGAAGAGTATTCATAGGCCCCAAAATAGTTTCAAATATGGAGCAAAAAATTTAAACTTCTAGGTCTTCCGGGTACGGGCGGTACCATCACCGACACTGGGCGATACCACCACCTACAGCCTGATACTAGGCGGTACCACCGCTTGACACACTATCACTGGGCGGTACCACCACTTGACAGCCTCGAAGACCGAGTTTTTCAAGTTTTCCTACTCACAGGCGGTTCTACCACTTGTTCTGCCGGTGCCATTGCTTGGCCCAACATTTGGGTCATTGAATGAGCCTCCAAATGAGCCCAAATCACTCTTAATTTAGGCCCAATTGGCTCCTAATTGAGTTGGCACAATTCCAACCCAATTATGTGCTAACTATGAATTTTAAGGCATACACTAAGCTAAATAAGTCTAGTAAGTCTAGGTTTCTTCTAGCGATCTTCCAATGATCTCTCGGTAATGTTCCAATGGACTTCCGGCAAGCTCCTGGACTTCACGATGATCTTCTTGGCCAGTTTCGATGAGTTTCTTTAGCAAGCTCCTAGACTTCTTGGTCAATTCTGACATAATTTCTAACGAACGTCTGAACTTCCGATGAACTCTCAAACTCCCAACGAAATCTCGTTCTTGACTCCGGAACTTCATTTTGCTTTATGCCTTGATCGCTATCATAGTTAATTCTGCACACTTAAAACCTACTTCGATCTAGACAATTATTATAAAGCTTGAATCAAATGTTGTCCGACGCAATGTCCTCTCTTGCGGCCTATTGCCCAATCGGCCAGTTGACCTCCACAAGATTTTATAGTGGTTCGGTCGTCGTGACCTACATCCACTCCCGATTCCTCCTCCGTCGAGGCCACCGACATCCACAATCAGTCTTCCTTCAATGGGTGAAGACCAACTACCCTCTTACAACACTTTCTCATTTTCACAAGTTTAGGAGATAACCTTTACAAGTCACTCTTTTACAAGTATTCCCTCACACACCTCCTTAGGACTAACTCTAAGCACTAGGAAGAGGGAACTTAAAGTTTTGGTAGAGTTTACTTAATTTTTTTCTCTAGAATTCTTGCTCCTTTCTTGTTGCCCAAGAAGAGTATTCATAGGCCCCAAAATAGTTTCAAATATGGAGCAAAAAATTTAAACTTCTAGGTCTTCCGGGTACGGGCGGTACCATCACCGACACTGGGCGATACCACCACCTACAGCCTGATACTAGGCGGTACCACCGCTTGACACACTATCACTGGGCGGTACCACCACTTGACAGCCTCGAAGACCGAGTTTTTCAAGTTTTCCTACTCACAGGCGGTTCTACCACTTGTTCTGCCGGTGCCATTGCTTGGCCCAACATTTGGGTCATTGAATGAGCCTCCAAATGAGCCCAAATCACTCTTAATTTAGGCCCAATTGGCTCCTAATTGAGTTGGCACAATTCCAACCCAATTATGTGCTAACTATGAATTTTAAGGCATACACTAAGCTAAATAAGTCTAGTAAGTCTAGGTTTCTTCTAGCGATCTTCCAATGATCTCTCGGTAATGTTCCAATGGACTTCCGGCAAGCTCCTGGACTTCACGATGATCTTCTTGGCCAGTTTCGATGAGTTTCCAATGTTGTAATTATTTTCCCTTTTAGTAAATAATAAAAAGAAACATGGGAGTTCAAAAATAAGATCTTAATTCATAGAAAAATCTCATGTATCAAATATCAAGAAATCAAGATCATGATTTGGACAAAGAAAATAAATCTTAACCATAAAGTGTTCTTGTAAGAAATGTCAAGTCATCATCATTATTACGTTGGGCATGATACTAAATCAATAAATTGTCAAATTGATATTACTTGGGTATGCATGATACTAAAACAATAAATTTTCAAATCAATATTAGTTGGGTATGCATGATACTCAAGCATTCATGATACATCATTTTGGGCATAACATTCATGATGCCAAGATATTAAAATTTTTAAGTATTTATCACTTCATGATTGTTAGTACCAAACATTCATAATTTATTTTCTCTCCCTTTGTCATATACAAAAAGGAGAATCATTCAACAATGCAAGTGTTTGAAAGCATGTCAAGTAAGTTTTACACCAATTTATCCAAGCTAGCAAAAATGAGAAGTTAAGCAAAAACTTTGCATGAAAAATGAGACGCTAGTATTTTTGCTTAAAAGCTTTTTGGTTCTTCTTAGTAAGTTTCTTTCTTCCTTTGTCATAAAAATATAAGAAGAAGAGGAAGAAGAGTAAGGGAGAAATTCATTCTCCAAAAAAAAATCAAGAACCAATTTCATGAAAAGAATTTAACCAAGTCAAATCCATAATAAATGAGTTTCATTGAATCATGCTTCTATTTTAGTAAAGAGAAATGATTCATTAAAAGGATCAAGATGTCCATACAAAATCAAATCCCTATTCTTGCAAATGATTATCACATACTTAAAGTCCATGAATAAAAATTTTTCTTTCATGCGAAGAGTGAGGAAAAATTCATAGGAAATGATCATTAAATGAAGGATCAAAAATTCATGAATCAAGGCTCTTCTTTTGCAAATAGAAAGATGATCTCGATTTAAAAAGAAAATTCAAGTTGTGAAGAACTGAGAAATCTGAGAAAAGAATTTATACATTTGGAAGATTTAGCATTCCTAATTCTCTTCTAATGAAATCAAACTGTTCCTCATTCAATTTCAAATCATCAAAACATCAAAATCACTTTTCAAAAGATTCATTAAAAGTGACATAAATAGATTCATTAATCTCTTTTTGAAAAATCAATAAAGTAGAGAAAAAGAAATTTTTTAAAGAAAAAGCTTTCCTCTTTTTGGTGTTTCAATTCATAAGATTGATTTCATATAAGCATGTCCAAATTTTTATGCCAAATAAAAACATGTATCAACATTTAAAATGAAAAATAACTTTCATTCCGGCAAAGATCAATAATCCATAAATCACAAGAATCATCATGCATAATTTTGAAAGATAAACTCATTAAGCATGATATTAAACCTCTTAGCATTTTCATTAAAACATTAAGTATGGTTTTATTGAACATAAGGCATCTTCAATCAAAATTGAAAAGCAATACGGAAATCAACATGATGCATATTATTGCTTCTTAAACATAAGATTAATCTTACTAGGTGTACAAGCATCATTTTGTTATATTTTCATAAAATATGCAATTATGATGATCATTTTTTTTAAATAGCTAGAAAAAGAAGCATGATATATTTTTTTGTAATTTTTTTTATTTTACTAACTAATTTAAAATAACTCATGAAAAGTATCATGTAATTTTGAAATAAACTAAGGGGATTTTGATTACCTTATTATCGAAAGCCGTTAAGGCATAGTTTGCCACCTCGCCTTGGTTGGTTTGCTCCTCGTCTTTGAATGAGCTCGATTCGTCCCAAAGTGCTTCCTTCTTCTTGCATTCATAGTAAGTAGTTGCGTTATTTTTAAGTTTATTTTTATTCTTTAATTCTTGTTTCATGAACTTTTTAAATTTCATAGTGAGGAGTTCAAGTTCACTATCACTTGAGCTTTTGCTCAAGTGGTCTTCAATTGTTCTAAGTCCTAAATCCTTCCTGTTCTTTGGATGGTTGTTCTCAAGCTCTTCATGAGCATTGCAAGGCATCTCATAGGTCATTAACGACCTGATAAGTTCTTCGAGAGGGAAATCATTCATGTCCTTAGCCTCTTGAATGACCGTTACTTTAGGGTCCTAATTCTTTGGAAGAGATCTCAAGATTTTATTAACAAGTTCAAAATTTGAAAAATATTTGCCAAGAGCTTTTAAACTATTGACGACATCCGTAAAATGGGTGTACATGTCAATAATAGTTTCGCTTGGCTTCATCCAAAATAGTTCAAAATCATGCATTAAAAGATTGACTTTGGAATCTTTTACACTACTCATGCCTTCGTGTGAGGTTTCAAGAGTGTGCCAAATATCAAAAGCCATTTCGCAAGTAGAAACTCGATTAAACTCATTTTTGCACAAGACATAAAATAGAGCATTCATAGCTCTAGCATTCAAAGAAAAAGTTTTTTTCTCCAAATCATTCAATTCGTTCATTAGAGTAGAAGATTTTTAAAAACCATTTTTAATAATATTCTATAAATTTAAATCTAAGGAAAGCAAGAAAACTCTTATCCGAGTTTTCCAATAAATGTAGTCCATCCTATTGAACATGAGAGAACGAATGATAGAAAAACCCGCTTGAAAGTTGAAAAGAGTTATTTCTCTTGGGTGTTAAACTAAATGAGAAATAACATGACTCTGATACCAACTGTTAGGAACGAGTCGGCACTAAGAGGGGGGGTGAATTAGTGCAGCGATAAAATCACCGGTTTGAAAATTCTTTATTCGATAAAAATCAATTTCGAAAATGTGCTTGACTTGAAAGCGTATTTGTTCATAAGCATAATGAAAGCAAAGTAAGGAGGAACTTTGCTCTGAAAGTAAATTGCTCAAAATAAATGCAAAACAGATTTTATAGTGGTTTGGTCGTCATAACCTACATCCACTTCCGATTCCTCCTCCGTCGAGGCCATCGGCATCCACTATCAATCTTTCTTTAATGGGCAAAGACCAACTACCCTCTTACAATACTTTCTCCTTTTCACAGGTTTAGAAGATAACATTTACAAGTCACTCTTTTACAAGTATTCCCTCACATACGTCCTTAGGACTAACTCTAAGCACTAGGAGGAGGGAACTCAAAGTTTTGGTAGAGTTTACTCAATTTTCTTCTCTAGAATTCTTGCTCCTTTCTTACTGCCCAAGTAGGGTATTTATAGGCCCCAAATGGTTTCAAAAATGGAACCAAAAATTTAAACTTTCGGGACTTCCGGGTACGGGCGGTACCACCGCCTACAGCTTGACACTAGGCGGTACCACCGCCTAATTTGGCAGTACCACCACCTAACACATTGTCACTGGGTGGTACCACCGCCCAATCTGGTGGTACCATCACTTGACAACATCAGAGACCGAATTTTTTAAGTTTTCCAACTCACAGGCGGTTCTACCACTTGTTCTGGTGGTGCCACCGCTTGGCCCAACATTGAAGTCATTGAATGGGCCTTCAAATGAGCCCAAATCACTCCTAATTTAGGCCCAATTGGCCCTTAATTGAGTTGGCTCAATTCTAACCAAATTATGTGCTAACTATGAATTTTAAGGCATATACTAAGCTAACTAAGTTCGGTAAGTCTAGGTTTCTTCCGACGAGCTTCCGATGATCTTTCGATGAACTTCCGACGATCTCTCGGCAATATTCCAATGGACTTCCGGCAAGCTCCTAGACTTCACGATGATCTTCTTGGCTAGTTCTGATGAGCTTCATTAGCAAGCTCCTGGACTTCTCGGTCAATTTCGATAGAACTTCCGACGAACGTTCAGACTTCCGATGAACTCTCGAACTCCCAATGAAATCTCGTTCTTAACTCCGGGACTTCATTTTGCTTTATACCTTGATCACTATCATAGTTAATCCTACACACTTAAAACCTACTTCTATCTAGACAACTATTACAAAGCTTGATTCAAATGTTGTCCGACATGTCATTGGTTCATCGATGCTTCGTCCGATTCTTTGGTGCATCGTCCTCTCATGCGGGCTATTGCCCAATTGGCCAATTGACCTTCGCAACTCCAATTTCCTTGGTGCTATTTTTGCTCTTCTTGGCTCGATGCCCGAACCTATGGCCCGAAGCCTTCTGTCGATACGTTGACCAATCCTTCGGTGCAATGTCCAATCTTCTGACATGTTCCACTCCGGCCCAACACAATTCTTCATACTTTAATTGTCTCTCCCTAATCAAAGCTTCCTACGTCACTTGAAACACAGATCAAATCATAAACATATCAATTGGTTTCATCCTCAAAATATGAGATTCAACACCGCCGAGTCTGGCGGTACCACTACCTAGGAGACTATGTTTGGGTGGTACCACCGCTTGACATAGTCTTGGAGATTGTGTCACCGATGGTTCCATCAGTTTGGGTCACTGTTTGGGCCTTTCACTTGGCCCAACACAACCCAAACTTGGGCCCAATTGGCCCCTAATTGAGTAAACTCAATTCCAACTCAATTACACCTAAAACCTACTTCGATCTAGATAATTATTACAAAGCTTAAATCAAATATTGTCTAGCATGTCATTGGTTCATTGATGCCTCATTTGATTCTTCATCACATCGTCCTCTCTTGCGGCCTATTGCCCAATCGGCCAATTGACCTCCGCAACTCTGATTTCCTTAGCGTAATTTTTGCTCTTCTTAGCCCGATGCTTGAACCTATGGCCTGAAGCCTTCTACCAATACGTTAACCGATCCTTTGGCTCAACGTCTAATCTTCTAACATGTTCCACTCCAGCCTAACATGATTCTACCTACTTTAATTGTCTCTTCCTGATTGAAGCTTCTTGCATCACTCAAAATATAGAGAAAATCGTAAACACGATCAATTGGTTTTATCATCAAAATCTGAGATTCAATAGAGGATGCTTGGCTTATCCCAGTCCAAGTGCATAGACACCATTATTAAAAGGTTTGGCATAAAAAATTCTAAAAGATGTCTCATACTAATGAGACATGGGATATCGTTTTCTAGAAGTATGTCCCTAAAGACTCCTAAAGAAAGGGTAGACATAGATAGGATTCCCTATGCCTCAGCGATAGGGTCTATCATGTATACTATATTATGTACCAAGATTAATATAGTGTATACTTTGAGTGTCACGAGCAAGTATCAGGCAGATCTAGGCTTGGAGCACGGGAAAGCAATAAAGTGTATCCTTAAGTACTTGAGAAAGACTAAGGATCTTTTACTAGTATATGGCGGAAGCATCCTTAGGGTTAAGGGCTATACATAATCAAGCTTCTAGTCCGATATCGATGATAGCAAGTCTAATTTAGGATGTGTTCACCCTGAATGGAGGAGCAGCATACTAGAAGAGTTCTAAGCAACATACTACTGCTGACTCGACCATAGAAGCAGAATACATTACTACGGTAGAGGCAAGAAAGGAGGGAGTCTAGATGAAGAAGTTCATCATAGATCTAGGAGTTGTGCCGAGCAGTGAGGAGCCGATTCCCTTGTAATGCGACAACTATAGGATGATTAGTCAAATAAGGGAACCCAAGTCTCATTAGAAGTATTCTAAGGAGGTTCCAACTTATTAGAGAGATTGTGGCTGGAGGAGATATAGTAGTGGAAAGAGTTCCATCCGAAGATAACATCATAGATCCATTGACAAAGTCGTTGTCTCATATTATCTTTGAGCATCACAAGAGTCTGATAGGGATTAGACAAATAGGTGATTGGCTTTATGTCAAGTGGGAGATTGCTAGTCATAGGTGCTTTGCAAACCAATCACGTGAGTGATGACACATGTACGATGACATGCACTCTTTTTTCTTATTATTATTATTATGGTATTTTTTTACTTCATATTACTTAATGTATAAATATATTATGATGTTCATTGATCTATGTAATGGGAATCAGATCATGATAATGAGACCGATTAATATTAAAATATAGACCCTAAATAATCATGGTCATTAGTGTCTTGAGAGAGATATCGAGATAACTGAACAAACTGGTGTGTTGTATACTCATTCATATGATGGAGGCGATTGGTGTCATAGTTACTTATGTGAGGATACTAGGGCTATATTGTAGGTGCTCATTAGAGAATGAGTTCACTAATTGATCTACTCACGGAATGCTGGATGGTTGATAATATCTTATTGTTAGATAATGATTCCGTCATCCTAGTGGTGTACCTGGTCCTTAGACTTGAGATACAAAGGATGTCTTATATGAGTACTCCACTCTTTGATATCGGACTTGTAGGTTTAGAAGTTTTAGATCTAGCACAACCGGTCATTAGGTGTGGCAGCCAACATTACGAGGGTTGTTGAGTGTCGATAGATGATTATTCGCTCTCAGTAACATGAGAGGAATATCCCATGTGTTCTTGCTCAGACAAATCCTTGGCCAAGGTTATTCGGATTGAGAGAGAAAGAATTCTCCGTGAGAATCTGATTAGAGCGAGACTAGAAGAGAAACTATATGACCTACATCCACTCCCAATTCCTCTTCACTTAAGGCTACCATCTTCCACTACCGATCTTCTTTCAACGGGCAAAGATCAAGTATCCTTTTACATTTTAGGACTCTAGCTATGAGAGTCATAATTGAGAGGGACATTAATGTAAAACCCACCTAGCTGACCCTTATTAAAGAGGTGAAGAGGCCGGCTTGGGTTATGAGGTTGTTTCTTAGAGAAGCATTAGGAGTTATAAAGGAATAGGAGTCTTGAGTATGAGTCCTATTAAGAGTTGGTTAGAAGTAGGAGTCTTTAATAAGAGTCCTATTAGGAGTTGGGGTTTAGAAGCCCTATAAATAGCCATGTATTCATCCTCTTTTCTCAAGCAATAGATGAATCTTTTTAGCAGCCTTTGAGCAGCAACTTGGAGGAAGAAACCCCTATAGAGTTCCAAAGAGGTCGATCCCCTAAAGAGATCAACCCCAAGCTTAGAATCCGCAAGGGTTCTATCATTACACCCTTTTTCTCCTTTTTATAGGTTTAGAATATAACCTTTACAACCACTCACCCGTCTCTTAAACTTTACCCAACACTTATAGCTTGAGAGGAGTTCTCACAATATTACGACTTTTTCTTTCTTTTTTGCTCTCAGTTCTTGTGTCAACTAAGCAGGGATGAGTGGGGTTTTTATAGGCCTTAAATGGATTAAAATTTGGAGCCAAAAATTTGAATATCTAGGAGTTTAGGGTACTAGCGGTACCACCGCTAGTACTCTCTAACATTGGGTGATACCAACGCCAAGTCTGATGGTACCATCGCTTGACACTAGGCGGTACTACCACCTCTACCAGTGATGCCACCACCTGACCTAACTTTTGGGTCACTAAATGGGCCTTCCACTTGGCCCAAAATAACCCCAATTAGGGCCTAGTTAGCCCCTAATTGAGTTGGCCTAATTACATTCTAAACCAACCCAATTAGAACTAAAACTATTTCAATCTAGACAATTATTATAAAGCATTAATCACATATTGTCTGACATGTCATTGGTTCATCCGGTGCTTTGTCCGACCCTTCGACACATCGTCCTCTCCTTCGGCATATTGCCCAATCGACATGTTGTCTTCCTACAACATCTGATCTCCATGGCCCAATGTCCAATCTTCTTGGCTCGATGCTTGAACTCATGGCATGATGCCTTCTACTGACACATCGACCGATTCTAGTCCTACGTCACTCAAAATGTATATTAGATCATAAACTTATCAATTAATTTCATCATCACAATATGAGATTTAACAATCTCTCCCTTTTTGATGATGATAATCAATTGATGACGGAGTTTAAACTAAACTCCCCCTATCAATATGCCATATTGATAGAAATGTTGAATTCAAAAAATCTTGTAATGTTTTATAATTTTAAAATAAAAAGTATATCCTATCATGCATCATTTAACTCATCATCATATCTTCTCCTCCTTTGTCATCAACAAAAAGAAGTACATCTAGCAAGTTTTTTAGATACGCAAGTTTTACAACATACAAGCTAGCAATAATTTGGAGTTGTACAAGTTTATAAATTGTGCTTCTTGAGATATGCAAGTTTGCACTTTTGCTTCTCTTGAGATGTGCAAGCTAGAAAATTATTCTCCTTGAAATGTACAAGCTAGCAAGTTTTTCTCCTTGAAATGTACAAGTTAACAAGTTTTACATCATTTTAGAACATGCAAGCTAGCAATTTTACCTCCCCCTTTGTCATTGTCAAAAAGAAGGGAACTATATAATTTTGTAATTCTTTTCCCTTTATATCAATTTTCATATCATGACAAAGATAAATTTAAATCAAATGTGATTAGGTATGCACTTTATGAATACAATGGAGTATCATAATTAAATCATGACATAAAAGATATAATAACAATGATCATTTTAATACCAAAAAATATGATTCATTTTGACAAATCTTTTCTTTTGTAAATAACAAAAAGAAACATAGGAGAATAGAATGGTAAAATATCTTAATTCATGCATAAGAAATTTCATGATTCATATAGAAAATCTCTTCTTAAATAAAATCCAAGAATCACATGAGAATAAAGAGTAAGAGATCTTGATTTATAAAAGAAAATCTCAAGTTATAGTTTCAAGAATTCAAGATCATGATATAGATAAAACTCATTCAAATTCAAATCATCAAATCATCAAAAAAATCACTTTCAAGAGATTCATAAATAGATTTATCAATTTAATAAATTTAATAAATTTATCAATTTCAAGAAAAATAATGCATTCCTCTATGTGATTGATTTCATACAAGCATGCCATTATTTTCTAAGCCAAAACTATGCCTTATCATTTAAACTCGAAAAACAAGCATCATCACGAAAAATCATCATGATTAATAGTATGACATATTAAAACATCTTCAAACAAAATATTCAATTTGTTAACAATCATTTTAATTCCAATGGTCTTTCTTTTATTATTAGTTTTTGTAATAATATATTTTCTTTCTTAAATGAATCTAACTTTTCATACTTAGTGCAAGGAATTAACATGCAGTAGTTATGCTCATTAATTAATTTTTTCTAAAAAAATTTTCAAAATCACAAGAAAGAGAAGCATGATTTTCTTTATTTCTTACTAACTAATTTAAAAATAACACATGAAAAGCATCAAGTAATTTCATAGTAAAGGAAATGTGTTTTGGTTGAGTCACTTACCTCGTTGTCAAAAGCCACTAAGGCATAGTTCGCGACTTTGTCTTTATTGTTTTGCTCTTCGTCTTCGGATGCACTCGTTTCATCCCAAGTTACCTTGAGTGCTTTCTTCTTCTTTGGCAGCTTATTCTTTTTAAGTTCATTTTTATTCTTTGATTCTTGTTTTAAGAACTTTTTAAGCTTTATTGTTAAGAGTTCAAAGTCATCATCACTTGAGCATATGTAAAATTTACATTGTGTTAGAAATCTTCGAACGATAAAATTGTGTCAAGGAGTGTTTAACTTTGAAAATGTTCATACGAGTGTGTAGCTAAAGTAATGAGAAAGTAAAGCAGTTTATAATAAAGGTAAACAGCAAAACAGAAATACAAATCGATTTATAGTGGTTGGGTCGTCGTGACCTACGTCCACTCCCGATTCCTTTTCACTCGAAGTCACTAGCTTCCACTATTGATCTTCTTTCCAATGAGCGATGATCAACTACCCTTACACTCTTTGTCCTTTTCATAGGTTCCGGAGAGAACCTTTACACCCCTCTTTTACAAGTGTTCTCTCACACACCTCCCTTAGGACTACCACTAAGCTCTTGGAGGAGGGACTCTATACTTAAAAGAGTTTTGTAACCTTAAAATCATAGAGTTTTTGCTCTCTTTTCATGTGTATTCAAAGCAGGAATTTGTGGGGTATTTATAGACCCTAAATGGCTTCAAAACTTGGAGCAAAAATTCAAATCCCTGATTTTTCGGGGTACGGGCGGTACCACCGCCTACATTGGGCGGTACCACTACATGCATTGGGTGGTACCACCACTTGCTAGTTTGACACTGAGCAGTACCACCGCTCAATCTGGCGGTACCACCACCTGACATATTGACACTAGGCAGTACCATCACCCAATCTGGCAGTATCACCGCTTAACACAATTTGGGAGATTGTGTCTGGAGCTACCACCGCCCAATGTAGTGGTACTGTCGCCTGATATAGTCTTAAAGACTATGCCGTGGAGACTAAGCCTTTGGCGGTGCCACCACCTGGATCGGCGGTGCCACTACATGACCCAACTTTTGGGTCACTGAATGGGCCTTTCTCTTGGTCTAAAATAGCCCCAATTCAGGCCCAGTTGACTCCTAATTAAGTTGGCATGGTTATACCCAAAATCAACTCAATTAGCCCTCTAAACTACTTTCATCTAGGCTATTAAATCTCAGATTTTGATGATAAAACCAATTGATAATATTATGATCTAATCTATATTTTGAGTGACGTAGGACTAGCTTCGATCAAGAGAGGCAAATTGATTAAAGAATGAGGAATCAGATGTTGGGCCAGAGTTGAACATGTTAGAAGATTGGACGTCAGGCTAGAGGATCGGTCGATGTATCGACAAAAGGCTTCATGTCGTGAATTTGAGCATCGAGCCAAAGGATTAGATATTATACCAAGGAGATCGGAAGTTGCAAGTGCCATCATTTTGATTTGGCAATACGTCGAAGGATCAGATAAAGCGCTGGAAGAACCAATGATATGTTGGACAATAGTTGATTTATGCCTTGTAATAATTTGTCTAGATCGAGTTACTTTAGGTTGTAATTGGGTTGGTTTATAATGTAATTAAGCTAACATAATTATGGGCCAACTAGGCCCAAAGTGGGGCTGTTTTAGGCCAAGAGAAAAGCCTATTCAATGACCCAAAAGTTGGGTCAGGCGGTGGCACCACTGGTCTAGGCGGTGACACTACTAGTGGCTCAGTCTCCGAGACACAATCTCCAAGACTGTGTCACGTGGTAGTACCACCAGACTAGGCGGCAGTACCGCCCAATGTCAGAAAGTGGTACCGCTAGTCTAGGAGATGGTACCACCCGGACATAATCTTCCAAAAAATATCAGGCGGTGGTATCGCTATACTAGAGGGTAGTACCACCCAGTGTCAATGGTGCAAGTGGTGGTACTGCCTATGCTGGGCGGTAGGTACCGCCCAGCATAGGCAGTGGTACCGTCAGTACCCCGAAAACTAGGGATGAGATATTTTTAGGCTCTAAGTTTGAATCTATTTAGGGCTTATAAATACCCCTCTTATCCCTACTAAGATTACACAAGAACTGAGAGCAAAAAGAAAGAAAAATGTTGTTGTAATCTTGTGAGAACTCCTCTCGAGCTCTAAGTGTTGGTAAAGATTAAGAGAGGAGTTAGTGGGGGTGTAAAGGTTCTCTCCTGAACTTATCAAAAGGAGAATCGAGTTGTAAGGGTAGTTGATCTTCGTCCATTGAAAGAAGATTAGTAGTGGAAGCCAATAGCCTCGAATGAAGAGGAATCAAGAGTGGATGTAGGTCACGACAACAGAACCATTATAAAACTTGGTTTGCATTTCTATTCTTACTATTTGCCTTTACTACAAATAGCCTTACTCTCTTACTACTTTTACTATGCTTACGAACTCATCTTTTCGATATCAGATTTTATCGAAACGAAGATTTTCAAAATCGATGAGATTTTTATTCTAAGCACTAATTCACCCCCCCCCCCCCTCTTAGTGCCGACTTGATCCTAATAATTGGTATCAGAGCCACATTTTTTCTCATTTGGTTTAACAAAGAAAAATAGCTCTTTTCAGCTTTCAAGAGGGTTGCTCTATCATTCGTCCTCCTATGTTCAATGGAACAGACTACACTTGTTGGAAAACTCGGAGGAGAGTTTTCTTGCTTTCGTTGAATCTCGATTTATGAAATATTATTGAAAATGGATTTCAAAAGTCTTCTCTTCCAATGGACGATTGGAATGATTTGGAGAAGAAAACATTCTCTTTGAACGCCAATGCTATAAATGCTTTGTTTTGTGCTTTGGATAAAAATGAATTCAATCGAGTTTCTATTTGTGAAATGGCTTATGAGATTTGGCATACACTTGAAATCACACATGAAGGGACTAGCAGAGTTAAAGATTCGATGATTAATCTTTTGATGCATAATTTTGAAATGTTTTATATGAAGCCAAGTGAAACTATCATTGACATGCACACTTGTTTTACAGATGTCATCAATATTTTAAAAGCCCTTAGTAAAAGTTTTTCAAATCTTGAACTTGTGAATAAAGTTTTACATTCTCTTCCTAAAAACTAGGATTCAAAAGTAACTACCATACAAGAGGCAAAAAACTTAAACCATTTTTTGATTGAAGAACTTTTTGGGTCTTTGATGACCTATGAAATGACGTGCAAGGCACATGATGAACTTGATGAACTTGAGAACAACATTCTAAAGAATAGGAAGGACTTGGCACTTAGAATAAAAGAAGACCACTCAAGCAAAAGAATAAAAATGAGATTAAGAAGATAGCCTATGTGTGGATCTTTTGCTTTAGTAAATTTATAAAATTTATAAAACATGATGATGACATAGAACTCCTCACAAGTAAATTTATAAAATTTATAAAATATGAGACTAAGAATAAAAATGAACTTAAAAAGAAGGCATTGCCAAAGAAGAAGAAAGTATTCAAGGCGGCGTGGGATGAATCGAGCTCATCCGAAGATGAGAAGCAAACCATCAAAGACAAACTAGCAAACTACACCTTAATGACTTTCGATAATGAGGTAACCAAAACCCCATTTGTTTATTATGAAATTACTTGATGCATTTCATAAGTTGTTTTTAAATTAATATATAAAATATAAAAAAATAAATAAATAAAAGGCGATCATGCTTTTCTTTCTAGTGTTTTTGAAAAATTAAAAAATTGATCATAACAATTGCATTTCTTTATGATAAAGGAACAAAATGTTAGATTTAAATCTAATGCTTGTACACATAATAATATTAATCCTATATATGTTTTAAGAAGCAATAATGTGTATTTGATGATTTTCATATTATTTTTTGATTTTAAATGCTAATGCATGGCTTTTGTATGGAAGACTAGAGTATGAAATCAATCACAAAATTTGAAACTAAAAGAACTTTAGCTACTTTTATTCTTATAGGAATCAATCTACGTTACTTTCAATAAATTTTCCGAATGAAAGAAAAGTGATTTTAATGATGATTTTGGATTTGACAATTTATTTTCATGTTTATCCAAACACTTGATTTATTCATGTTTACGATATGAGATGTATTTTATATAAATCATTTCGTTCTCGTATGATTCTATCTTCTAAGAGGTGATTTATCCAAATGAATCTTGATTCTCAACATTAATGATTTGAGGTTTATTTTATGTGAATCAAGATCTCTTATTTGATCTCCTTTGATTCTATTCATTATTTACTAAAGAGAATATCATTCTCGGAATTCATGACTTAAGATTTCCCTTACTATTTGATCTCCTAAGATTTCTTTTTGATTATTTAAAAGGATATTTGTCAAGATGAATCATTTATGAATTAATCTTTCTTGATCTTTTGTATTAGTATCTTTCATGTCATGATTTTCATATGACACCTTTGTATTTATGTGATGCTTAGAGCATTGACATAAGAAGGAAATGAATTACACCATCATAAAATTCCCCTCTTCTTCTTTCTTATTTACAATAAAAAAAGCGGAGAAAGAAAATCACTAGTATCTCAAGAGATTGATAAATATATTTATGTCATTTTGAATCTCTTGAAAATGATTTTGATGATTTGATGATTTGAATCTAAATGAGATTTTTCCAATCGAATCATAAACCTTATCTTGATTTCTTAACTTGAGATTTTCTTTTATGAATCAAGATCTCTTAATCTTTATTCTCATATGATTCTTACATTTTTTTTAAGAGAAAATTTTCTATATGAATCATGTCTTTTGGTATTCAAATAATCTTTGATATTAAATCTTTCATGTCATGATTTATTTATGATACTTCCTTGTATTCATAAATTGTATAACTCATCACATTTGATTTAAATTTATCTTTGTCATGATGTGAAAATTGATGTGAAGGGAAAAGAATTACAAAATTATATTCTTCCCTTCTTTTTGACAATGACAAAGGGGGAGATAAAATTTGCTATCTTGCACAATTCAAGAAGAAGCTAAAATTTGTTAGCTTGCACATTTCAAAGAGAAGAAAACTTGCTAGCTGGAACATCGCAAAGAAAAGTAAAATTGCTAGCTTGTACGTTCTAAAATGATGAAAAATTTACTAGCTTGCATGTTCGAAAATGATATAAAACTTGCTAAATTTGCTAGCTTGAACATTGCAAAGAAAGCAAATATTGCTAGCTTGCACTTCTCAAAAGAGAAGGAAGAACTCACTAGCTTGCATGTTCCAATGTGATGAAAAATTTGCTAAATCGCTAAGCTTGCATATCTCTAAATCTTGAAAGTTGCACTTCTCCTTTTTGTTGATGACAAAGGGGGGAAATTATAATGATGATCATATATAAAATGATGATTTGAAATTATGTATGATGATTTGAAATCATGCATGTAATGATGATTTTATATTTTGACAATATACATGATGGTTTGGTATTATGCATGCAATACTTCAACTTATGATAATGATGCATGCAATGATGAAATATTCATGATTAAATTTGCTTTGACTTGAATTCAATTTGAATTTAAGGTTCTATCAATATGACATATTAATAGGGGGAGTTAAGGTTAACTCCATCATCAATTGGTTGTCCTCATCAAAAAGGGGGAGATTATTGAATCTCATATTTTGATGATGAAACCAATTGATAATGTTATGATCTAATTTGTGTTTTGAGTGATGCAGAACTAGCTTTGATTAGGAGATGCAAATTGATTAAAGTAGGAGGAATCAGATGTGAGGTCGGAATTGAACATGTTGGAAGATTGGACGTCGGGCTGGAGGATTGGTCGAAGTGTCGGCAAAAGACTTCGTGCTATGAATTCGGGCATTGAACCGAAGGATCAAACATTGCGCCAAGGAAATTGGAAGTTGCGGATGTCAACATGTCGATTGGGCAATACATCGAAGGAGAGGACGATGTGCCAAAGGATCGGACGAAGCGCTAGAAGAACTAATGATATGCCAAACAATATATGATTCATGCCTTGTAATAATTTGTCTAGATCAAGTTAGTTTCGGTCGTAATTGGGTTAATTTAGAATATAATTAAGCCAACTCAATTTGGGAACAACTAGGCCCAAAGTGGAGTTATTTTGGGCCAAGAGAAAGGCCCAAAGTTGGGTCAAGCGATGGTACTGCTAGTGGCTTAGTATCCAAGACACAGTCTACAAGACTATGTCAGGTGATAGTACCACCAGACTGGATGATGCTACCGGTAGTCTAGGTGGTGGTATTGCTTGGACATAGTCTTCCAGACTATGTCAAGTGGTGGTACTACCCAGTGTTAGTGCTGTAGGAGGTGGTACCGCCTAGCAAAGGCGGTGGTACCGCTAGTACCCCGAAATCGGAGATGATACACTTTTAGGCTCTAAGTTTAAATCCATTTGGGGCCTATAAATACCCCTCTCCTCTCTACTTAGATTACACAAGAACTGATAGCAAAAAAAAAGAAAAACGCTATTGTAATCTTGTGAGAACTCCTCTCAAGCTCTAAGTATTGGTGAAGTTTAAGAGAGGAGGTAGTGGGGGTGTAAACGTTCTCTCCTAAACTTGTCAAAAGGAGAATCGAGTTGTAAGGGTAGTTGATCTTCACCCATTAAAAGATGATCAATAATGGAAGCCGGTGGCCTCAAGTAAAGATGAATCGAGAGTGGATGTAGGTCACAATGACCGAACCACTATAAAACATGGTTTGCATTTCTATTCTTGCTATTTTCCTTTACTGTAAACTGCCTTACTTGCTTACTGCTTTCACTACACTTACGAACGAGCTTTCAAGTTAAACTCATTTTTCCAATATTGATTTTTATCGAAATGAAGATTTTTAGAACTGACATGATTTTTATCGTGAGCACCAATTCACCCTCCCCTCTTAGTATCGACTCGATCCTAAAATAGACAAATTATTACAAGTAAAAATACTAATAATTTGGTTTGTCCAGCATGTCATTGGTTCATTCGGCATATCATCCAAACCTTCGATACATCGTCCTCTCTTGCAGCATTTTGCCTAATCAGCATGTTGACCTCCATAACACCCGATCTCATTAGTGCAATGTCCAATCCTTCTAGCCCGATTCCTGAATTCATGGCACGAAGCCTTCCGCCGACACATCAACCTTCCTCCGATCCAATGTCCAATCTTCTGACATGTTCCATTTTGGCCTAACTTTTGATTCTACTACTTTAATCGATTTATCTTACCTGATCGAAGCTAGTCCTACATCACTTAAACGCACATTAGATCATAACTTTATAAATTGGTTTCATCATCAAAATTTAAGATTCAACACATATATCTCTAAAATCCTATAGATCTATGGAAGAGGATGAAGGAGGTCAAGCTGCTAGTCATCGGTGCCCAGCAAGCCAATCACGTGAGTGATGGCATGTATGACTTGATATGTAATCTTTTTGCTTATTATATTTTGGCATATATCACTTTATATGAACTATTGCATATATGCATGTATATATTGTGATATCCTTGGATTTGTGCAATGGGAATTGGATCGTAATGAGATCACGATAATGAGATCAATTCACCTTTAAACACAGATCATAAATAATCCCGGTCATAGGTTACTCGAGAGGGACATCGTGATAACCGGACAGACTAGGAATGGTCTTAGAGGATAACTTGTGTGTGGACATTGTGCTTCAGTCCCTACCAGATTCCTTTTCATAGTTCATAATGAATTTTAATATGAACAAGCTTGAGGTGACTCTCCCAGAGCTCCTCAATATGTTGAGGGAGGCAGAGAGTACTATTAAGAAAGAGAAGCCA
>LVTN01000933.1:63464-82435 GCA_001649415.1 Musa itinerans | reverse complement strand
GAAAGCAGTAAAGTGTATCCTTAAGTACTTGAGAAGGACTAAGGATCTTTTACTAGTATATAGAGGTAGTAGCCTCAAGGTTGAAGGCTACACAGACTCAAGTTTTCAATCTGATGTCGATGATAGCAAGTCAAATTTGGGGTATGTGTACACCTTGAATGGAGGAGCAGTGTGCTGGAAAAGTTCAAAGCAAGATACTACTATTGACTCGACTACAGAGGCGGAGTACTTTGCTGCATCAAATGTAGCAAAGGAGGGAGTCTGGGTGAAGAAGTTCATCATAGATTTGGGAGTCGTGCCGGGTAGCGAGGAGCTGATTTCCTTATATTACGACAACAACAGGGTGATTGCTCAAGCGAAGGAACCCAGGTCTTATAAAAAATCTAAGCATGTTCTGAGGAGGTTCCATCTTATCAGAGAGATTATAACCCGAGGAGATGTAGTAGTGGAAAGAGTTCCATTCGAAGATAACATTACAAATCTACTGACAAAGCCGTTGTCTCAAATTATCTTTGAGCCTCATAGGGGTCTAATGGGGATCAAACACATAGGTGATTGGCTTTATGTCAAGTGGGAGATTGCTAGTCATAGGTGCCCAGCAAGCCAATCACATGAGTGATGGCACGTGAGACTTGATACGAAATCTTTTTACTTATTATATTTTGGCATATATCACTTTATATGAACTATTGCATATATGCATGTATATATTGTGATGTCATTGGATTTGTGCAATGGGAATCGGATTGTGATGAGATCACAATAATGAGATCGATTCACCTTTAAACATAGATCATAAATAATCCCGGTCATAGGTTACTCGAGAGGGATATCGTGATAACGGGACAGACTGGTGTGCTGTATACCTGTCCATATTATGGATGTAGCTGGTCTCATAGCTGCTCATGTGGGGACACTAGGGATACAATATAGGTGCTCATTGGAGAATGAGTTCACTAATTGATCCGCTTACGGAATGCTAGATGATTGATGATGCCTTATTGTTAGACAACAATTCCATAGTCCTTATGGTGTATCTGGTCCTTGGACTTGAGACACCAAGGATGTCTTGTATAAGTGCTCTATTCTTTGATACCAAACTTATAGGTTTGGTTATCCCAAATCTAGTACAACTAGTCATTGGGAATGGCAGTCGACCTTACGAGGGCTATTGAGTGTCGATAGAGGATCATCCACTATCGGCGTCATGAGAGGAATATCTCATGTGTTCTTGCTCAGACAAATCCCTAGCCATGGTCATTCAGGTTGAGAGAGAAAGAGTTCTCCGGGAGAATCCGATTAGAGCAAGACTCGAGTAGAAACCGTATGGGTCTGACAGCACCATGCTCGATATATGGTCTCTGGGTATTAGATGGATGAGGGACTATAGGTACATGGTAACTGAGGACAGACAGGTCCAATGGATTGGATTCTCCTGTATCGTTTGGGGACTACGGCGTAGTGGCCTAGTACGTCCGTAGTCGATGAGTCGAGTGAATTATTACAGAGATAATAATTCACTAAGTTAGAAGGAGTTCTGACAGGTATGACTCACAATCAGCTCGATTTTGGGCCTAGAGTGTCACACACATATGGTAGGCATTGCGATGAGTAGAGGTTCAGATATGAGATATCCGCCGTAGCTCTTGTCTTATTAGATATCTAATAAGGCCTTGAATTATTGGATCCACTAGGGGAGGATTCATTAGGGTTTGATAGGGGACCTCTATAAATATGAGGGATTCAAAGCCTCATAGGCTAGAGCCTTTGCTTGCCTCTCCTATTCTCCTCCCCCTCTCCACCTTAGAGCAGGCTTGGAGTTTTGAGGAGCGTCGTCATAGCCCTACCGTGTGGATCACCACTAAAGAGGAGGATGCTTGACCTCATTCACCCTCTCCTAAAGATTTGTAAGGAAATAGGGATATACGATCTCCCTAGGTAACACAATATACTCTATTCACATTTTTAAGTTTCGCGGATTTTGCGCACCAATCTTCGCACGACGACGAACATCTCTTTGGGATTAGGGTATTTTATTTTCTTGTTCTTCCACTACACATGTGATATCGCCCCCTTAGATTTTCCTAACACAAGCATCCTCCTCTCTAGTGGTGATCCACACGATAGGGGCTACGAATATGCTCCTCAAACGATTGCCCAAATCTCCACAACTACTATTTGAGGAGGAGAAGAGGAGAGGAGAATAGGAGGTGGCAACCAAGAAGGCCTAGCCTATGACCATTTGGTTCTCTCATATTTATAGAAGCCTCCTATCAAATTAACCATAACGGATCCTGTCCTATTGGGTATTGGATCTCTATCCAACTACCTAAACCACTTAGATTAGTAGATTTCTATCCAATAATCTCTCATTGGCTCTTATTAGATCTCATCCATAGGATCCAATAATTCAGGGGCTTATAGGATATCCAATAAGATAGGGGCTCCAGTGGATATCTCATATCTGAACCTTTACTTGTCGCAACACCTACCATATGTGTGTGACCCTCTAGGCCCAATATTGACTTCTTCCCTTTTCATATCTCATATGGTGTAGACACTATCGACTTAGTTGGAATTCTGTTTAGAAAGTGAGTTACGGACTCTATGGCGTATCCCTAGAATGAGATGGGTAGGTTGATAAAACTCATCATGGACTACACCATATCTAATAGCATGTGATTCCTCCTTTTAGATATACCATTGAGTTGAGGTGTATAAGGAGGTGTCCATTGGGATGGAATCCCGTGGTCCTTGAGGAACTAGGTGAACTCTATACTGAAGTACTC
Organism: Musa itinerans; assembly: GCA_001649415.1. Taxonomy (NCBI): domain Eukaryota; kingdom Viridiplantae; phylum Streptophyta; class Magnoliopsida; order Zingiberales; family Musaceae; genus Musa; species Musa itinerans. The sequence goes on along the minus strand of LVTN01000933.1, from coordinate 79,646 downwards.
ACCTCCTCGATCTGATCGAAGAACTCTTTTCAATCTGGTTCTCCACTTCATTCTCATACACCCTAAATTTCTTGAAGGCTTCGGACTTATACTTCATCAAGTACACATGTTAGTATCTATAGAAATTATTAGTAAAAGTAATAAAGTAGGAGTAACTACTTATGGCCTGAGTTGACATGTGACCACATACATCACTATGAATGAGTTCCAACAACTCAGTGGCTCTCTCTCCACTTCCACTAAATGGAGAGTTGGTTAACTTTCCACGAAGACAAGGTTGGCAAATTGTATATAACTCACAATCAAATGGATCTAGGTATCCATCCTTCAGCAACTTTCGAATCCTTCCCTAATAGATATGACCTAGCCTACAATGTCATAAGTATGCACTATTCACCTCATCTTGTTTTCTCTTTGATACACTTATATTCATAATATGTGGAGCAGTGTCTAGCATAAACAAACCATTATGCGATGTCCCTTTAGTGATGATATTATCATCCTCAATAATTAAACAACAATTATTCTCAAAAACTACTTTATAATTATTCAATGTCAAACATGAAATGGAAATAACATTTTTGATAAAAGAGGGAACAAAATAACATGCATCGAATGCAATAATAGCTCCACCAAATAGATGTAAAGTGATATCACCATCAGCAACAGTAGCAACTCTTGCTCCATTGCCCATCTTGAGATCAATCTTACTTCTCACTAATCTCCTAGGCTTTACTAGAATCTACAACAAATTGAATATGTGATAAGTAGTACCAGCATCAAATACCTATGCATTATCACAAAATCCTAACAATTAGAGACTAATCAAGAATGTATCTGAAGCTTCTCCAAGCTTCTATTTTGCCTTCTCTACAAGGTACTCTTTGTAGTTCCTCTTCCTGTGCCCGTCTTTGCCATAGTGGAAGCACTAGCTTTTATTCTTTGCCGGATCTTTCTTAGCAACTTTTGCTTTACCTAGTCTGCCCTTGCCCTTGTCCTTCTAAAGGGAATTTTTTATCTTCCTTTTCTTTCTAGACTCACTAGCATAGAGAAACTAGCTTTTCTTTCTTGATAGTGCTCTCAACCTCCCTCAACATATTGAGGAATTCAAGGAAAGTCACCTCAAGTTAAGAAAAGGAATTTGGTAGGGACTGAAGCACAAGATCCACACATAGACTATCTTCTAGGACCATTCATAGACTTGTGAGTTTCTCTATTCACTCAATCATCTTAAGGACATAGTTCTAAATTGGTGTCCCCTCAGTCATCCTAGTGTAGAAGAGACTCTTGGATATCTCATATCGCTGAGTTCTTTCCTGTTCCTCAAACAATTTGTGGAGATATAGAAGAATGGATCTAGTATCCATTTTTTCATGCTGTCTTTGTAACTCAGGAGTCATAGAACCCAATATGTAATACTAAGCAAAAGTGGAATCATCTATGTACTTCATGTAGTAAGTGATTTCATCCTCGTTTGCCCTTTTCTCAAGCGTAGGCATCATTGTATCAAAGACATACGTGATTTTCTTCGCCATGAGAATGATTCTCAGGTTGTAGAGCCAATCAGTATAATTTGGGCCACTTAGGTAGTTGACATCAAATATACCACGTAAGGGATTTGAAAGCAATATTTTTTAAAAATAAAGATACAGTAGAAATAAATAATATGCAAACTTTACAAAAATCAAACAATTAAGATATTGTCTTCTATCTTAATCTACGCCTACTATTTTTTCGTGAAACACACAACTCCCTCCAGTATATGAATTGGAGACCCTCGGTGGATATCTAGTGGGGATCGGGATCTAATCGACATTTTAACCTAATCTCGAGGGACTCAACTAATTATGCTAAGCCCGTAAAGGTAGGCAATTCTTACTAATCACAACTTTTTATGATTCTCGTCCTATTCGGCGTCTGAACCACTATGGCCTCGAGGGACTCAACCAACCTGTTAGGACCGTTTCGACACTAAGTAGGGGGGGGGGGGGAATTAGTGCTTTTGTAAAAACCTCAATGATTTGAAAACTTTCATTCGATGAAAAAACATATTAGAAATGTTGAAAGTGTGCTTAACTTAGAATAAGTGCAATAAGCAATTAAAGCAATATCAATGATAATAAAAAGCAGAACATAAATGCAAACCAAGTTTTATAGTGGTTCGATCGTCGTAACCTACATCCACTCCCAATTCCTCTTCACTCGAAGCCATTGACTTTCATTATCGATCTTCTTTTAATGGGTGAAGATCAAGTACCCTTACAACTCTTTCTTCTTTTCACAGGCTTAGGAGAGAACCTTTGCACCCTCTTTTAAAGCTATTCCCTCATACACCTCCCTTAGGACTATCTCTAAGCATTGGGAGGAAGGACTTTAAACTTTAAAAGAGTTTAAAACCTTAGAAGCATAGAGTTTTTGTTCTACTTTCTTATTGTGCCTTAGTAGGAATTTGTGGGGTATTTATAAACCCTAAATGACTTCAAAAATTGAAGCCAAAATATAAATCTCTGGGTTTCGAGGTATTGGCAATACCACTACTAGTACTGGGCAGTACCACCGTCTACAAGACTGATAATTGGTGGTACCATCGCCTGTCAGTTTGACACTGTATGGTACCACCACCTAGTTTGACACTGACACTAGGTGGTACCACCACTCAGTCTATTAATACCACTACCTGACACAATCTGGGAGACTATGTCTGGGTGGTACCACCACCCAGTCTAGTGGTGCCACTGCTTGGCCCTTTTATGGGTGACCGAATGGGCCTTCCACTTGGCCCAAAATAGCCGCAACTTAGGCTCAATTGGCCCTTAATTGAGTTGTCACTATTTCTCCCCAAAACTGACTCAATTAGACCTAAACTAACTCAATCTAGACATGATTACAAGCATAAATCCTATGTTGTCCGGCATATCATTGGTTCATCCGGTGCTTCATCCGATCATTCAGTGTATCGTCCTCTCCTTCAACATATTGCTCAATTGGCATGTTGCTTCCCGCAACTTCCGGTCTCCTTGGTGCAATGTATAATCCTTTGGCCCAATGCCTAAACTTATGACACGAAGTCCTTCCAGCACGTCGACCATTCCTCTAGTCCGACATCCAATCTTCTAATATGTTCCACTCCGGCCCAACATCTGATTCTTCCTGTTTTAATCGAATTACCATTCCTTGATCGAGGTTAGTCCTACGTCACTCAAACATACATTAGATCTTAACTTCATCAATTATTTTCATCATCAAAATTCAAGATTCAATAATCTCCCCCTTTTTGATGATGACAACCAATTGATAACGGAATTTAAATTAAACTCTCCCTATCAATATGCTATATTGAAATAAGATATCATTTCAAAAAATGATAACTGTTGACTTTCACATCATTGCATGCATCATAAAATCATGAGTATTGCATGCATCATTCCAAATCATAAATATTTCAAATCATCATGGTATCAAAATATCAAAGTACATTACATCCTATCATGCATGATCATAACTTCTCATTGTATGCATTATAATAATATCATGAGTATTGCATGCATCATAAAATCATGAGTATTGCATACATAATTCTAAATCATAAATATTTCAAATCATCATAGTATCAAAATATCAAAGTATATTACATCTATGCATGATTCAAATATCAAATCATCATAACTTCTCTCCCTTTATCATCAACAAAAAGGAAAAAAGTGCAACTAGCAAGTTTTTGAAAGATAGTAAATTAGCAAGTTTTACAACATGTATACTAGCAAGTTTTAGAGATGTGCAAGTTTAGCAATTTTACTTCTCTTGAAATGTATAAGCTAGCAGTTCTTGCTTCTCTTTTGAGATATGCAAGCTAACAATTCTTTGCTTCTCTAGAGATGTACAAGCTTAGAAATTTTGCTTTTCTTTGCGATGTGCAAGTTAGCAAGTTTTTCTCCTTGAAATGTGCAAGCCAGTAATACTTTCTCCCCCTTTGTTATTGTCAAAAAGAAGGGAAGAATACAATGTTGTAATTCTTTTCGCTTTACATCAATTTTCAAATCATAACAAAGATAAATAACAAAGATAAATTTATATTAATATTTCATTCATTAAAAATGAAAGATCAAGTGATGAATAACAAAAAACCATGTGTCGTTTTTGACAAATCTCTTCTTTTGTAAATAGAAGGAATGAGAGGAAATGATCTTGATTAAAAAAAAAATTCAAGTCATAAAAATCAAGAAATCAAGATCATGATCCGAAAAATGTATAAGAAGAATATATGCATTTGGGAGATTTAACATGTCTAAGTTTAACATTCAAGCTCGCACTTTTACTTCTCTTTTGCAATGTGCAAGCTAACAATTTTTCTTTCCCCGTTTTGTCATAAAAAAGAAGAAAAGAATACAATGATACAATTTTTTCTTTTACATCAATGTTCAAATCATAACATAAGATATACAAACATAAATACAAATGAGTCATATGAAAATCATGACATAAAAGATGTTAATATGAAAGATCATGAAAGATCAAGTCATGAATACCAAAAGACATGATTTATTTTTATAAATCTCCTCTTGAATAAAAAGAAATCTTAGGAGATCAAATAGTAAAAGATATTCAAAAGAAATTTTAAGTCATGAATTTCAAAAATTCAAGAGAAAAATTATGATTCATTTAGATAAATATTCTTTTTAATAAAATGCAAGAATCATATGAGAATAAAGAGTAAGAGATCTTGATTTATATAAAGAGAATCTCAAGTTATAATTCCGAGAATTCAAGATCATGATTTCGATAAAACTTATTCAAATTTAAATCATCAAATCATAAAAATCACTTTCAAGAGATTCAAAATGACATAAATAGATTTATCAATCTCTTATTGAGAAATTGATAAGATAGAGATAGAGAAATTTTCAAGGAAAATACATCCTCTTTTTGTGTGTTTCAATTTATGTGATTTATTTCATACAAGCATACCTTTGTCTTTTACACCAAATAAAAACATGTATCATCATTTAAAACCAAAAAAGAAAATTTCATCATGACAAAGATCAATAGTATAACACATTAAAAAATAAAACATCTTTAATCAAAAGATTTGTTAATAGTTCTAATTATAATGATTTTTTCTTTATTATTTTGGCTAGTGAGCTTTAAAAAGTGTGTTGGATCTCTGGTCATAAGTCTTGAGCATCCAATATCAAGATATCATTTTTGCTCCTAGCTTTTGATTGTAGATATTTCTACAAGAAGGGTAGGTTTGTTCTATATACCCATTTAGCTTTGGATCCCTCATGGTAAAATCTATCTATCTTGATTTTTGGCATAAGGTCATTTATGGTTCCTTTAGGAACCCAAACTAATTTATGTGAGTCATACTTTTTAAATGAACTTTTAAAAATAAAATGACCACATCTACTACAAAAATTACATTTAACCTTAGGGGTAACATGCAATGTGGATCCTTTAACATTTGCTTTTGTTGAGTGTAGTTACTCACAAAACTGATTCCTTTATTTCTACGAACATGACCCTTATTGGCAAGAATCATGTTTAAAGATTTGCTACAAATTTTAAAATTTTCTAATGTTTGTTTTAGAAATGAATTATCCCTTTTGTGTGAATCTAATTCTTCACATTGATTGTAAAAGGTTAACATGCAATTATCATGCTTATTTATTAATTTTTCAAATTCAGTAGAAAGAGAAGAGTGAACCTTTTTTAACAATTTATAATTTTTACCAACTAATTTAAAATCATCAAATAAATCATGAAAATCATCAAGCAATTTATAACGTAAACTAGTTTCGATTGAGTCATTTACCTCATCATTGAGAGCTATCAAGGTATAGTTCACCACTTCATCTTCAACGGTTTGCTCCTCGTCTTCGGATGTAGTTGATTCATCCTATGTCGCTTAAATACTTTTATTTTCTTTGGTAGCCACTTCTTAAGTTCATTTTTGTTCTTAGATCCTTGTTTTAAGAACTTTTTAAAATTTATTGTTAAAATTTCAAAGTCATCATCACTTGAGCTTTCGCTCGAGTGGTCTTCTTTTGTTTTAAATGCCAAATCCTTCATGTTCTTTGAAAGGTTGTTCTTATGTTCGTCATGTGCCATAAATATCATTTTATAGGTCATAAAAGATTCGATAAGTTCTTCAAGTGGAAAGTTATTCAGATCCTTTGCTTCTTGTATTATTGTTACTTTTAGATCCTAATTTTTAGGAAGAGAATGTAAAATTTTATCAACAAATTCAAGATTCAAAAAACTTTTACCAAGTGATCTTAAACCATTAATGACATCCGTACAATGGGTGTATATGTCTCCAATGGTTTCGCTTGGTTTCATTTGAAACAATTCAAAACTATGCATCAAAAGATTAATTTTAGAATCTTTAACTCTACTCGTGCCTTCATGTGTGATTTCGAGTGCATGCCAAATATCATGTGCAGTTTCACATATAGAAACATGATTAAATTTATTTTTGTCCAAAGCACAAAACAAAGCATTCATGTCTACTCGTGCCTTCATGGCTTCTTCTCCAAATCATTCCATTCGTTCATTAGTTTATAAGACTTTTGAAAATTATTTTTAATGATATTCCATAAAATAAAATCCATAGAAAGCAAGAAAACTCTTTTTCATATTTTTTAATACATGTAGTCCATCCCATTAAACATAGGAGGAAAAATGATAGAGTAACCCTCTATATTGCTGGTAAAAGCTTGACTCTAATACCAACTATTAGGATCGTTTCAACACTAAGAGGGGGGGGGGAGGGGTGAATTAGTGCTTTCGTAAAAACCTCGATAATTCGAAAACTTTCCTTCAATGAAAAACTATATTAGAAATGTTGAAAGTGTGCCTGACTTAGAATAAGTGCAATAAGTAATTAAAGCAATATCAGTGACAATGAAAAGCAAAATAGAAATGCAAACTAAGTTTTATATTGGTTCAATTGTTGTAACATATGTCCACTCTCGATTCCTCTTCACATGAGGCCATCGCTTTTATTACGTATCTTACAATGAGCAAAAATCAACTACCCTTACAACTCTTTTTTCTTTTTACAAGCTCAGGAGAAAACCATTGCACCCATCTTTTACAAGTGTTACCTCACACACCTCTCTTAGGACCCAATCACTCATCTCAAGATCTATGTGTGTAGCGGTGCATCTCCATGCCTTGTGATCGTCCATCTCATCTTCGTCGGTTCGATCGGCATCTTCATGCGTCACGATCGTCCATTTCAATCTCATGGTTCCCACTATTGCGTCCACGCTCTTACTACGCCTCCTCATATAATTATAACTTAAATACAGGCATATAAGCCCGACAATAAATGAGAAATAAATTAGATGCTCGTAAGCCCCAATAATAATAATAATCACATCACAAGTACCCACACATCATAAGGTCCATGATTATCCGACCACATCATACATCACATGTACATATTGTTGAATCTCAGATTTGATGATGAAATCAATTGATTTGTTTGTGATCTAATCTGTGTTTTGAGTGACACAAGACTAGCTTCGATCTAGAAAGACAATTAAAGCAAGAAGAATCAATGTTGGGCCGAAGTGGAACATGTTAGAAGATTGAATGTCGAGCCAAAGGATCGATTGATGTGTCGACAAAAGACTTTATGCCATGAGTTCGGGCATCGGGTCTAGAAGAGTGGATATTGCACCAAGGAGATTGGAGTTCTGGAGGTCAATATGCCGATTAGGCAAAAGGCAGCAAAAGAGGACGATGCGTCAAAAAATTGGATGAAGCGTCGATGAACCAATGACATGCCGGATAACATGTAGTTAATGCTTTGTAATAATTCTCTAGAATGAAGTAGTTTTAGTTCTAATTGAGTTGTTTAGAATGTAATTAGGCCAACTTAATTAGGAGCCAACTAGGCCTGAATTGGGACTATTTTGGGCTAAAAGAAAAGCCCATTCAGTGACCAAAAATTGGGTCAAGCGATGGCATCGCCAAAGGCTCAATCTTCGAGACATAGTCTCCAAGACTGTGTCAAGTGATAGTACCGCCAGACTGGGCGGTGGTACCGCCTAGTGTTAGGCGATGGTATCACCAGTCTAGGAGGTGGTACCACCCAAATATTGTCTCCCAAGTGGTGGTACCACCCAGTGTTAATGTTGTAGGTGGTGGTACCGCCAAGACCCGGGATGAAACCTTTTTTAGCTCTAATTTTAAAGCCATTTGGGGTCTATAAATACCTTAGCTATTCCTGGATGGAGTAGCAAGAATTAAGCATAAAATTAAGTTGAAAAAGGGGGAAGAATACTTAAAAAAATTGGAAAACTCTCTTAGGATTTAGGATCACTTCTTCCTAGTATTTAGAAGTTCATCTAAAGGGAGAAGTGAGGTCTAAGAAAGAGAGGCTTGTAAGGGTTGTCTCCTAAACCCGTGAAAATGAGAAAGAGTGTAAAAGGATAGTTGATCTTTGCCTATTGAAGGAAGATCATCAGTGGATGCTAGTGGCCTCAACGGAAAAGGAATCGGGAGTGGATATAGGTCACGACGACAATACCACTATAAAATCTGGTTTGCATTTACTTTAAGCTTTTCATTTTAATTGCAAACTGAATTCTTACTTTCACTACACTTCTGTATGTTTTCAAGTTAAGCATCTTTGCGATATCGGTTTTCATCGTACAAAGCTTTTTAAACCGACTTAATTTTTATATACACACTAATTCAACCCCCCTCTTAGTGCCGACTCAATCCTAATAATTAGTATCAGAGACACATTTTTTCTCATTTGGTTTAACACCTAAGAGAAATATCTCTTTTCGGCTTTCAAGATGGTCACTCTATCATTCGTCCTCCTATGTTCAATGAGACTAACTACACTTATTGGAAAACTTGAATAAGAGTTTTCTTGCTTTCGTTGAATCTTGATTTATGGAATATTGTTGAAAATATATTTTAAAAGTCTTCTCTTCTAATAAACGATTGGAATGATTTGGAGAAGAAGACTTTCTTTTTTAATGCCAAAGCTATGAATGCTTTATTTCGTGCTTTGGATAAAAATGAATTCAATCAAGTTTCTATTTGCAAAATGGCTTATGAGATTTGGCAAACACTTGAAATCACATACGAAGGCATTAGTAGAGTTAAAGATTCAAAGATTAATCTTTTGATGCATAGTTTTGAAATGTTTTGTATAAAGCCAAGTGAAACTATTATTAACATATACACCCGTTTTATGGATGTCGTCAATAGTTTAAAAGCACTTGGTAAAAGTTTTTCTAATCTTGAACTTGTGAATAAAGTTTTACGATCTCTTTCTAAAAATTGAGATTCAAAAGTAACTGCAATACAATAGGCAAAAGACTTAAACAAGTTTCCACTTGAAGAACTTATCGGGTCATTAATGACGTATGAAATAAAGTAGAAGGCACATGATGAACTTGATGAACATGAGAACAACCTTCCAAAGAACATGAAGGATTTTGCACTTAGAACAAAAAAAGACCACTCGAGCGAAAGCTTAAGCGATGATGACCTTGAACTCCTAACAACAAAGTTTAAAAAGTTTATAAAATAGGAATCAAAAAATAAAAATAAACTTAAAAAGAAGAAGTTTCCAAATAAGAAGAAAGTATCCAAGGCAACTTGGGACGAATCGAGCTCATCCGAAGACGAGAAGCAAGCCAACAAAGACAAGGTGGCGAACTACGCCTTCATGATTTTTGACGACGAGGTAACCAAAACCCCCTTAGTTTACTATGAAATTACTTGATGTATTTCATAAGTTATTTTTAAATTAGTATATAAAATAAAATAAATAAATAAAATAGGATCATGCTTTTCTTTCTAGTGTTTTTGAAAAATTAAAAAAAAATTGATCATGACAATTGCATTTATTTATGATAAAGGAACAAAATGTTAGATTTAAATCTAATGCTTGTACACTTAATGAGATTAATCCTATGTATGTTTTTAAGAAGCAATAATGTGTCTTGATGATTTTCGTATTGCTTTTGGATTTTGATTGAAAATGCTTTGTGTTTAATGAAATCATTCTTGATGATTTAATTATGCCCAAAGTAATGCTGATTTTTGTGATTTATAGTTTATTGATCTTGATGATTTCTACGATAAAAATTACTCTTTCGATTTTAAACGATGATGCATGTTTTGATTTGGCGTAAAAAGACTAGGGCATGATTTTATGAAATCAAATCACTTAAATTGAAACAAAAAGGGGATAATGTAGGTTTCTTGAAAATATCTCTAAAGAATTTCGATTTTTTTTCAACAAGTGATTCTTAGTGATGAATCTATTTTATGTTATCTCTTAAATTATGAAAATAATTTTGATGATTTGTCAATTTGAATGTTTTGAAAATAAATGTTTGTTTCATATTTGATGATTTTACATTTTGAAACTATGCATGATGAGTTGAAGTAATAATGGTTTGAATGCACGTATCGACAATCTTTTTGCCACATGAATCATAATTCCCTTACTTGATACTCTAAATTTTTTATGATTCATGATGAATTAAGACATTATGCATAAATCAAGTTCTCGTATGAATCTATCTACGTTGCCTTCATTGAATTTTCCGAAAAGTGATTTTGATGATGATTTTGGATCTATTTTCATATGACTCATTTTACTAAAAAGATGATATATTCAACTAAATCATTTATCGTATTTATGACTTGTGATATATTCAACATGAAACATCTTTCTTGATGTACGTATGATTCACTCTTTTAAGAGAATATTTATCAAATCATGATAAGTTGAGATTTTCTTTATATGAATCAAGATTTTTTATTGTTCTCCTATGATTCTACTTGCTATATATTAAAAAGAAGCATTATTGAAATCATGATATTGAATTCTCGGAATCAAAACTTGATATTTTCCTTATGTGAATCAAGATCCCTTACTTTTTATTCTCGAATGATTTCTTGCATTTTATTAAAGAGAATATTTATTAAAATGAATAATATCTTTTGGTATTCACATGATCTTATCTTTCATGATATGATTTTTTTGTATAATTTCTCGTATTCATAAAGTATATCTCATCACCAAATTTTTTTTCATATCTTCCATGTGTTGACTTGAATATTTACACGTTTGTGCTATTCCCCTCTTTTTGCCTATAACAAAGGGGGAGAAAGAATTGCTAGTATGCATATCTTAAGAAAAACATATTGCTAGCTTACAAAGAATGGCAAAACTTATAAGCTTGCACATCTCAAGGGAGATAGTCCTGCTAACTTGTGCATCACAAAAATTAGCAAAAAAGTGCTAGCTTGCACATTGTAACGAGAAGCAAAAAGTTTGCTAAACTTCACATTCTCAAAGAACTTGCTAGCTTGCACATTGTAAAGAGATGCAAAAAGTTGTTTTCTCAAAAGAAGTAAAAAGTTTGCTAAACTTCACACTCTCAAAGAACTTGCTAGCTTAGACATTGCAAGGGAAGCAAAAAATTATTAGCTTGCACTTCTCAAAAGAAAAGAAAGAACTCACTAGCTTGCATGTTCTAAAGTGATGGGAAATTTGCTAAATTGCTAAGTTTATACTTCTAAAACATTAATAGTTGCACTTCACCTTTTTGTTGATGACAAAGGGGGAGAAGGTATGATGATGATCATGCATGGTATGATATAATTATGAATGATGATTTATAATCATGTAATAATTATTTTATATTTTGAAAATATACATGATGATTTGGTATTATGCATGCAATACTTCAACTTATGATAATGATGCATGAAATGATAAAGTATTCATGATTAAATTTTCTTTGACTTGAATTCAATTTAAATTCAAGGTTCATCTCAATTATGACATATTGATAGGGGGAGATTAGTTTAAACTCCGTCATCAATTGGTTGTCATCATCAAAAAGGGGGAGACTATTGAATCTCAGATTTTGATGATAAAATCAATTGATTTATTTGTGATATAATCTGCATTTGAGTGATGCAGGACTACCATCGATAAGGAAAGATAATTAAAGCAAGAAGAATCAACATTGGGCTAAAGTGGAACATGTCAGAAGATTGGACGTCGAGCTGGAGAATCGATCGACATGTCGGCAGAAGGTTTTGTGCCATGAGTTCGGGCATCGGGCCTAGAAGAGCAGACATTGTGCTAAGGAGATTAGAATTATAGAGGTCAATATGCCGATTGGGCAAAATGTTGTAAAAGAGGACGATGCGTCGAAGAATTGGATGAAACGTCGATGAACCAATGACATGCTGGACAACATGTGGTTAATGCTTTGTAATAATTGTCTAGATTGAAGTAGTTTTAGTTCTAATTAAGTTGGTTTATAATGTAATTAGGCCAACTTAATTAGGGGCCAGTTAGGCCCTAATTGGGTCTATTTTGGGCTAAGAGAAAGGCCCATTCAGTGACCCAAAAGTTAGGTCAGGTGGTGGCACCACCGGTCCAAGTGGTGGCATCGCCAAAGGCTCAGTCTCCGAGATATACTCTCTAAGACTGTGTCAGGCGGTAGTACCGCTAGACTAGGCGGTGGTGCTGCCTAGTGTCAGGCAGTGGAACCGCTAGTTTGGGCGGTGGTACAACCCAAACATAGTTTCCTAGGCGGTGGTACTGCCCAGTGTTAGTGCTGTAGGAAATGGTACCGCCAAGACCCAGGAAACTCAAGATGAGATATCTTTTGGCTCCAATTTTGAAGTCATTTATAGTCTATAAATACCCCAGTTATTCCTACATGGAGTAGCAAGAATTGAGCATGAAATTAAGTTGAAAAAGGGGGAAAGAATACTTTAAAAAATTGGAAAACTCTCTTAGTATTTAGGATAACTTCTTCCTAGTATTTAGAAGTTCATCTAAAGGGAGAAGTAAGGTCTAAGAAAGAGAGGCTTGTAAGGGTTGTCTCCTAAACCCATGAAAAGGAGAAAGAGTGTAAAATGGTAGTTGATCTTTGCCCATTGAAGGAAGATCGTTAGTGGATGCGAATGACCTCGACGGAAGAGGAATCGAGGGTGATGTAGGTCACGACGACCGAACCACTATAAAAATCTGGTTTGCATTACTTTAAGCATTTTATTTTAATTGTAGACTAAATTCTTACTTTCACTATGCTTCTGTACGTTTTCAAGTCGAGCAGCTTTACGATATCGGTTTTCATCTTATGAAGTTTTTTAAACCGACTCAATTTTTACGTACACACTAATTCCCCCCCCCCCCCCCCCTCTTAGTGCCAACTCAATCCTAACACATATCATTATGTAGGACTACTAGATAATAATAGTTAATTAACTAATATTTTTTTAAAATTAGGGACACGAAGGAAATTTTTTGAATTATGAGTGGTATTGTGATAATTTATGCTAGTGATAGATGCCTTGCAAGCCAATCACGTGAGTGATTGCACATATGACATGACACACAATCTTTTCGCTTATTATTATTATAGTTAATTAACTATTATTATCTAGTAGTCCAATAATAGTTAATTAACTAATATTTTTTTAAAATTAGGGACACGAAGGAAATTTTTTGAATTATGAGTGGTATTGTGATAATTTATGCTAGTGATAGATGCCTTGCAAGCCAATCACGTGAGTGATTGCACATATGACATGACACACAATCTTTTCGCTTATTATTATTATGATATTATCACTTTATATATATATATATATATATATATATATAGTGATGTCCATGGATTTGTGCAATGGGAATCAGATCGTGATGAGATCACGATAACGAGACTGATTCATCTTTAAACACAAACCCTAAATAATCCTAGTCATAGGTTACTCGAGAAGGACATTGAGATAACTAGACAGATTAAAGTGCTGTATACCCATCTATATAATGGTGGTAGTTGATCTCATAGCTGCTCGTGTGGGGATACTAGGGCTATAGTGCAAGTGCTCATTCGAGAATGAGTTCACTTATTGATCAGCTCATAGAATATTGGATGGTTGATGGTACCTTATTGTCAAACAGCGATTCCGTTATCCCAATGGTGTTCCTAGTCATTAGACTGAAGACACCAAAGATGTCTTGTATAAGTACTCCACTCTTTGATACTGGACTTATAGGTTCCGAAGTTATAGATCTAGTACAACTAATCATCAAGAGTGGCAGCCAACCTCATGAGGGCTATTGAGTATCAATAAAGGATCATCTGCTTTTGGTATTATGAGAAGAATATCTCATGTGTTCTTGTTCAAACAAATCTTTGGCCAAGGTCATTCGGATTGAGAGAGAAAGAGTTCTCCGAGAGAATTTAATTAGAGCAAAACTCGAGGAGAAACTGTATAGGCCTAATAATATCATGCCCGGTATATAATCTTAGGGATATTAGATAGATGAGGTACTATAGGTATACAATAATTGAGGATAGATAGATGAGGTACTATAGGTATACAATAATTGAGGATATATAGATCTAAAGGATTGGATTCCTCTATATCGTTTGGGGATTGTGGCATAGTGGCCTAGTATGTCCGCAGTCAATAAGTCGAGTGAATTATTATAGGGATAATAATTCATTAAGATAAGAGTTCTAATAGGTATGACTCATGGTCAGCTCAATATTGGGTCCAGATGATCACACATATGGTAGGTGTTACGATGAGTAGAGGTTCAGATATAAGATATCCGTTGGGGCCCTTGTCTTATTGGATATCCAATAAGCCCCTGAATTATTGGATCCTATGGATGAGATCTAATAAGAGCTAGTGAGAGATTATTGGATAGAGATCTACTAATCTAATAGGCTTGGGTAACTAGATGGAGATCTAGTACCCTATGGGGCATGATCCATTACGGCTAAGTTGATAGGGAGCCTCTATAAATAGGAGAGAAACAAAGGGTCATAGGCTAGGCTTCTTGGTTGCCACCTCCTATTCTCCTCTCTCCTCCTCCTTAGATAGTGAGTTTGGAGATTTGGGCAACGATTCATGGAGTGTCTTCGCAGCCCCTACCAAGTGGATCACCAATAGAGAGAATGATGCTTGACCTCCTTTATCATCTCACATAGATCTAAAGGAATCCAGGGATATACAGTCTCCCTAGGTAATATAACTATCTCACATGTGGTTTTTAGTTTTGTGAGTTTTTATGCACCAATCTATATATGACGATAAACACATTTTTAGAAATTTGAGATTTTTGTTTTATATTCTTTCATTGCGCATGTG
This sequence comes from Musa itinerans, assembly GCA_001649415.1. Lineage (NCBI taxonomy): Eukaryota > Viridiplantae > Streptophyta > Magnoliopsida > Zingiberales > Musaceae > Musa > Musa itinerans. The sequence goes on along the minus strand of LVTN01000933.1, from coordinate 64,475 downwards.
ATGTCACCCCTATAGTGATATCAGAGCCATGTTATTCGTGCGAAAGATTGGTTTTGAACTACGTGTGTTATGTTTTAGTAAATCTTTTGATGTCAAAATTATTGACAAAAAAAATGAGAGAGGCAACAACTTTTGCTGCCATCGTAGGTTGGCCAAAGGCTGCTTGAAGCCTTGGCCAAGAGCTCCCAAGGGAGCTCTCAACCACGTAGGTGGCCGGCGGCCTATAGCCAAGCGGCCGACAGCCTACGGGCTGCTAGTAGGTAGTCACAACGGTGCCCATAGGGGCAACGCTTGCGGGTAGAGGCACCCATGGGGGTGGTAGTGCTTGTGGGCACTATGCCCATGGGAAGAACAACCTGCAATGGTGGCTATGCCCATAGGGGCGCCTGCTTGTTGGGGCAACGACAACACTTGTGGGTGTTGTTGTTAGGATCAAGAGCGCACTAAGAGGGGGGGGGGTGAATTAGTCCAGCGAAAAACTTTTACGATTTCAGAAAATATTTCATATGTTCGAAGGAAATCGATTCGGAAGGATAATAACATTAAAATGTAAGAGAGCGTAAGTGTAGTGTAAGCAAGATGAGGAGAAGAAGCACTTTGCTATGAAATGATTTGCAGTTAAAGAAGATTGCTAAAAATGAAATGCAAACCAAATTTAGAGTGGTTCGGTCAATGTGACCTACATCCACTTTCGGATTCCTCCTCCGACGAGGTCTCCGGCATCTACTAAAGGCCTTCCTTCAATAGGTGAAGACCAACCACCTCTTTTACAACACTTTCTCCTTTTCATGGGTTTAGGAGAGAACCCTTACAAGTCTCACTTCCTCTCTTGAATGATCTCAATACTTAGAAAGAGAGGAGGAGAACTCTAGCACTTTTACAACTCTTTAATACTTCAAATACTCAAGAATATATCAAGTTTTTGTGCCCTTTCATGCAGAAAAGGGTGGGGTATTTATAGACCCCAATGGCTTTCAAAAATGGAGCCAAGAAGTGTCTCATCCCGGATTT
>LVTN01000933.1:13768-52166 GCA_001649415.1 Musa itinerans | reverse complement strand
ATATATATACATACATATATATATATATATATAATTTTATAATCAAATCCTAAAAGTGTTGTTATCCATTTTTTTTGCTCAGGAGAAGATATCTTTTCTGCAAAAAAATACTTGAGGCTTCTATGGTCAGTTTTAATTTGAAATCGCCGCCCGATCAGGTAGGGTCTCCACCTCATTATTGTGTGTACAATGGTGTGCATCTCCTTATCATATATGGATATTTTTTTATGGGAGGGAGACAACGGCTTGCTAGTGTATGCGAGTGGTCGATCATCTTGCATGAAAATGTCTCCAATTCTGACTATAGATGCGTCAACCTCAATGATGACGGGTCGGCTAAAATATGGTAGCGCTAGCACCGGCGTCATCGTTATGGTTGCCTTAATATTGTCGAAGGTAGTAGAGGCTTTGTCCGACCATTGAAAGGCGTCCTTTTTTATTAGAGAAGTGAGTGGTGCACGATTCTTCTCATAGTCCTTCATAAATATTTTGTAGTAGCCTGTTAGTCCAAAGAACCGTACAGTAATTTCACGTTTGTATGTTTCGGCCAGCCCTGCATTGCTTCAATTTTTGTTGGGTCTACCAGTACTCCTTATGATATTATGTGCCCAAGGTACTCTACTTTTTGCTAGAGAAAGCTACACTTTCGCTACTTAACAAAAAGTGTATTCTCCCAAAGGATCGTCAAAACAACCCGTAAATGCTAAAAGTGAGTCTCAAGAGAAGGGCTGTAAATGAGAATATCATCAAAAAATATCATCACAAATTTACGAAGAAAGCTTCAAAAAATATCGTTCATGAGACTTTGGAAGGTTGAAGGAGCATTAGTGAGTCCAAAAGGCATTACGAAGAATTCATACTGGCCATTATGTGTGCAGAATGCAGTTTTTGGAATGTCGTCTTCACATACCCGAATTTGGTGGTAACAAGATCGGAGGTCCAACTTCATGAAGACTTGAGCACCTTTTAACTCATTAAGAAGTTCATCCACCACTGGTATTGGATACTTGTCCTTTACGGTGATTTCTTTAAAGTTCGGTAGTCGATGCATATCCGCTAAGTTCCGTCCTTCTTACATATAAGTAGCACCGGTAAGGTATAAGGGCTGCAACTTAGTCGAATCACCCCTGTTTCAAGCATCTCCTTTATAATTTTTTTAATTTCATCATTTTGGAGGTGTGGATAATGGTATGGCTGAGTGTTCACTGGTGGTTTGCCCAGAAGAATTGGAATCAGATTGTCATGTTGCTGAGTATGAGGAAGACTACATGGTTCAGCAAAAGCATCGGCAAATTTAGCAAGCAATTGGGCGAGATTTTGACCGTCAATTTCTATTTTCTTCCCCTTTGGTTGCTGTTGGAGATGCATCAAAAAGCCACTATTTACCTTGTGTAAAATTTTCTCTATTTGTTGGGTCGAAACGGTGGTTACGTTGCTTCCGCGCTTCCCACGTAGGATGGTCCGTTTGCCTTTGTAGTAGAATTTCATAATTAATTTGGAAAAGTTTCAAGAGACCTCACTTAGCATCATTAGCCATTCTATGCCAAGCATGGCCTCATAATCATCAATTGGTAGGAGGAAGAAGTCGGCGATAATTTCTTGGTCTTGCAGTAATAGTTTCACTTGCGGGCATCTTTGGTCGCACTTTAGGATTCTGCCGTCGGCGACCTTTATGTCAAACTTGCTGCAAGCTTCGATGTGGAGCGCCATCCGAGCAGCAACCTTACTATTTATGAAGTTATTAGTGCTTCCCATGTTGATGAGAACAGTGATCGGTTGTTGTTTGAGAAGGCCTCCAACTTTCATTGTTTGCAGGTTTGAGTAGCCGGCTAGCGTGTGTACCATAAAGTCGATCGATTGTGGATCTTCTTCCGTATCTTCTTCTTCATGTTCAAGGCTCTCTTCTGGATGTTCAATGACCTCTTCTTCTACTGGTTCAATCATAAGAAGTCTCCCTTTTTTACAACTATGCTTGCGGCTCTACGGCTCATTGCAATGCCAACATAACCCATTCATAAATCACTCCCGAAGCTCTTCTCTTGTCAACTGTTTTAATGCAGGGGCTTGGCTGATAGTAGGGGGGGCTAAGGGCTTCGATATTGTTGGTTGGGGACTGACCCTAGTCCTCCGAGCTTCATGGTTCAATTGCTCCTCTTAAAGTCGTGTGAAAGAGATGGCTACCATAAGTGTGTACGGTTGTCGCACTTTGACTTCTCCCCAGATCTCTGGCTTGTTAGGAACGAGTCAACACTAAGAGGGGGGGGGGGGGAATTAGTGCAGCGGATAAAAACATCAATTTAAAAAATCTTTGTACGATAAAAACTAATCTCGGAAGATAACTTGAAATTCAATGCTTGTTCGTAAGCGTAGTGAAAGCAAAGTAAGGAAGGTAGTTTGCAGTAAAGGTAAATTGCATAAATAGAAATGCAAATTAAGTTTTATAGTGGTTTGGTTGTCGTGACCTACATTCACTCCTGATTCCTCTTCCGTGTTGGCCACTAGCATCTACTAACGGTCTTCCTTCAATAGGTGAAGACCAACCTCCTTCTTATAACTCTATTCTCCTTTTGCAGGCTTAGTAGAGAACCTTTACACTCCCACTATCTCCTCTCTAAACAGAAATCACACTTTAGACTAGAGAAGGAGAAATCTAAAGATTACAACAGAATTTTCCCTTATTTTTATTTTCAATTCTTGTGTATATTAACTAGGGATGAGAGGGATATTAATAGGCCTTAATTGGATTCAAACTTGGAGCCTAAAAAAGTCTCATCCCGGGTCCTCCGGGTATTGGCGGTACCACCGCCTGTGCTGGGTGGTACCATTGCCTGCAACACTGACACTAGGCGGTACCACCGCCCAATCTAGCGGTACCACCACTTGGCATAGTCTCAAAGACTATGCCATGACGGTTTCACCTGTTAGGTCACTGTTTGGGCCTTTTACTTGGCCCAACACAACCCAAACTTGGGCCTAATTGACCCCTAATTGAGTTAGCCTAATTCCAATCCAATTATATGCTAACTATGAATTTTAAGACATTCACTAAGCTAAATAAGTTTGTAAGTCTAGGTTTTGTCCGATGAGCTTCCGGCAATCTTCCGGTGAACTTTCGACAATCTCTCGGTAGTGTTCCAATGGACTCCCAACAAGCTCCTGGACTTCACGATGATCTTCTTGGCAAGTTCCAACGAGCTTCTTTAGCAAGCTCCTGGACTTCTCGCTCAATTCCGGTAGACCTTCCGATGAACGTCTGGACTTCCGACGAACTCTCGAACTCCCAACAAAATCTTGTTCTTGACTCCGAGACTTCATTTTGCTTTATGCCTTGATCACTATCATAGTTATTCGTGCACACTTAAAACCTACTTTAATCTAGACAATTATTATAAAGTCAAAGCAATGTTGTCCGACATGTCATTGGTTTATCGATGCTTCATTTGATTCTTCGACGCATTATCCTCTCTTGCAGCCTATTGCCCAATCGACTAGTTGACATCCATAACTTCGATTTCCTTAGTGTAATTTTTGCTCTTCTTGTCCCGATACCTAAACCCATGGCCCGAAGCCTTCTACCGATACGTCGACGAATTCTTCGGCTTGACGTATAATCTTCTGACATGTTTCTCTCCGGCCCAACATGATTCTTCCTGCTTTAATTGTCTCACCTTGTTCGCTTCTTGCATCACTCAAAACGCAGATTAAATTATAAATATTATTAATTGGTTTCATCATCAAAATCTAAGATTCAACAGTCTCTCCCTTTTCGATGATGACAACTAATTGATGATGGTGTTAACCTTAACTCCCCTATCAATATGCCATATTGATAGAACCTTGAATTCAGGTTGAATTCAAGTCAAAGCAATATTTCATCATGAATATTTGCAACACGTCATCATAAAATCATGCATAATCAAAATTTTAATCCATCATTCCATGCATGATCATTATCATAACTTTTCCCCCTTTGTCATCAACAAAAAGGAGAAGTGCATTTAGCAAATTTTAAATCATTGCATTATAAACATAATCTCAAGTTTTATCATCGTGCAAGTAAGCAACAATTTTGAGTTTTGCAAGTTTGTAAATTTTTGCTAGATGTGCAAGTTTGCAAGTTTTGCTTCTTGAGATAGGCAAGATAGCACTTTTGCTTCTCTTGAGATTGCAAGCTAGCAATTCTTGGTAATATTCAAGATAGCAAGTTCTACATCATGCAAGCTAGTGAATTTTACAACATTTTAGAATATGCAAGCTAACAAATTTTACACATATTAACGTTGGCAAAATTTTTGCATCTTTTGAGATGAGCAAGCTTTTTGCTTCTCTTTATGATGTGCAAACTAGCATCTTTTTGCTTCTTCTTGAAGTATGCAAGCTAGCAAAATTTGCTCCCCCTATGTCATTGTCAAATAGAAGGGAAGAATACAATGTTGTAATTCTTTTCCTTTTTGGTAAATAACAAAAATGAAGAATCAAGTCATGAATGTCAAAAGACCATATATTATTTTTGACAAATTTCTTCTTTTATAAATAGAAAGCATGATAGGAAACGATCTTGATTTATTAAGAAGACTCAAGTCATAAAAATCAAGAAGTCAAGATTATGATCCGAAAAATGTATAAAGAGAGTTTATACATTTGGGAGATTTAATAATTTGCTTAAATTTAAAATTCAAACTAGCAATTTTGGTTCTCTTGATATGCTAGCAATTTTCTTTCTCCCCTTTTGTCATTGTAAACAAGAAAGAAGAAGGAAATAATATAATGGTATAAATGTTTACATCATCACAAAAATACAAAGGTGTCATATGAAAATCATGACATGAAAGATATTAATATTAAATCATGAATGCCACAAGACATGATTTATTTTAACAAATCTCTTTTTTTATAACTAGCAAAACGAAATATAGGAGATCAAATGATATAATATCTTGATTCATGCATAAGAAATCACAAGTTATAAATCTTAAAAAATCAAGATAAAGCTCATTCAAATTCAAATCATCAAATCAAAATCATTTTCAAGATATTAAAAAAAAAACACAGATAGATTCATTAATTTCTCCTTTTTAAAAAATCAATGAAGTAGAGAAATTTTTCAAGGAGAAAGCTTTCCTCTTTTTAGTTGTTTTAATTTAAGTGATTTGATTTCTTACAAGCATGCACAAGTTTTTATGCCAAATCAAAATATGCATCATCGTTTAAAACCAAAAGACAAAGACAAGATTCATCACAAAAATCTTCATGACCAAAAATATAACACATTAAACATAAGGCTTTTATAAATAAGAGATTTGATTTATCATTTTAATTCCAATCATAATACATTTTCCTTTTCATGTATTTCATTTTATGTGATTGATTTCATATAAGTATGCTCAAGTTTTTCTTATGAAAATCATCCATCATGTTTAAAACCGAAAAAGCAACTTTTATTATTGCAAAGATCGATGAGCCATAAATTACAAGAATCATCATACATAATTTCGAAATATAAACTCATTAAGCATGATCATTATGCATCATTACTTTGGGTATGATACCAAAACATGGTTTCAAGTTTTCAAGGTATAACATACATAATTTTAAACTATAAACTCATTAAGCATGATATTAAACCTCTTAATATTTTCATTAAGACATTAAGTATAGTTTCATTGAACATAAAGCATTTTCAATCAAAATAAAAAATCATCAAGATACATATTATTTCTTATTAAAAACATACATAGGATTAATCATTAGATTTAAATCTAACATTTTATTCCTTTATCATAAAACATACAATTTTCATGATCATTTTTTCAAAATAAAAAGAAGCATGATATATTTTTTTTGTAATTTTTTTTATTTTTTACTCACCAATTTAAAAAACAACTCATGAAAAAGTATCAAGTAATTTCAAAATAAGGTAAAAGAGTTTCGTTTGAGTTGTTTACCTCATTGTTGAGAGTCACCAAAGCAAAGTTCGTCGTTTTGTCTTCATTGGTTTGCTTCTCGTCATCGGATAAGCTTGATTCATCCTAAGCCGGTTTGAATACTTTCTTCTTCTTTAGCAACTTCTTTTTAAGTTTATTTTTATTCTTTAATTCTTGTTTCATGAACTTTTTAAATTTTATAGTGAGAAGTTCAAAGTCATCATCATCATCACTCGAGTTATCACTCAAGTGGTATTCTAGTGTTTGAAGTGTCAAATCCTTCCTGTTCTTTGGAAGGTTGTTCTCATATTCGTTTTGTGCCATATAAGTCATTTCATAGGTCATCAAAGTCCCAATAAGTTCTTCAATCGAAAAATAGTTTAAGTCCTTTGATTCTTATATTGTTCTTACTTTCGAATCCCAATTTTAGAAAGTGATCGTAAAACTTTATTCACAAGTTCAAGATTCAAAAAACTTTTACCAAGACCTTTTAGACTATTGATGACATCCGTAAAATGGGCGTATATGTCTCCAATAGTCTCACTTAGTTCCATATGAAATAATTCAAAATCATGCATCAAAATATTTATTTGAGTCTTTAACTCTACTAGTGCCTTCGTGTGTGATTTTAATTGTATGCCAAATGTCAAAAGCCATTTCGCAAGTAGAAACCCGATTGAATTCATTTTTGTATAAGGCACAAAATAGAGCATTCATAGCTCTTGCATTTAAAGAAAAAGTTTTCTTCTCCAATTCATTCCAATTGTTCATTAGAAGAGAAGACCTTTCAAGTCCGTTTTCAATAATATTCGATAAATAAAGGTTCAAGGAAAGCAAGAAAACTCTCATACGAGTTTTCCAATAAGTGTAGTTCGTCCCATTGAACAAAGGAGGACAAACAATAGAAAAGCCCTCTTGAAAGCCAAAAAGAGCCATTTCTCTTGGGTATTAAACCAAATAAGAAAAACGTGACTCTAATACCAACTATTAGGAACGAATCGGCACTAAGAGGGGGGGGGGATGAATTAGTGCAACGGACAAAAACGTTAGTTCGAAAAATCTTCATATGATAAAAATCAATCTCAGAAGATAACTTAAAATTCAATGCTTATTCATAAGCTTAGTAAAAGCAAAGTAAAGAATGCAGTTTGTAGTAAAGGTAAATTGCACAAATTGAAATGCAAACCGAGTTTTATAGTGGTTTGGTCATCATGATCTACATCTACTCCTGATTCCTCTTCCGTCGAGGCCACCGGCATCCACTAACGGTCTTCCTTCAATAGGCAAAGACTAACCTCCTTCTTACAACTCTATTCTCCTTTTGCAAACTCAGGAGAGAACCTTTACACCCCCACTACCTCCTCTCTAAATAGAAATCACACTTTAGACTAGAAGAGGAGAACTCTCAAGATTACAATAGAATTTTCCCTTATTTTTATTATCAATTCTTGTGTATGTTAACAATGGATGAGAGAGGTATTTATAAGTCTCAAGTGGGTTCAAACTTATAGCCTAAAAAAGTCTCATCCCGGGTCCTCTAGGTACTAGCGATACCACCACCTATGCTGGGTGGTACTATCGCCTGCAGCACTGACATTGAAACTAACATTAGGTGGTACCATCGCTTGACACCCTACCACTAGGTGGTACCACCATCCAGTCTAGCGGTACCACCGCCTGACAGTCTCTCGGAGACTGTGTTTGGGTGGTACCACCACTTGACACAATCACGAAGACTGTGCCATGACGATTCCACCTGTTAGGTCACTATTTGGGCCTTTCACTTAGCCCAACATAGCCCAAACTTGGGCCTAATTGACCTCTAATTGAGTTAGCCTAATTCTAACCCAATTATGTGCTAACTACGAATTTTAAGACATTCACTAAGCTAAATAAGTCCGTAAGTCTAGGTTTCTTCCAGCGAGCTTTCGGTGATTTTCCGGCAAACTTCCGACGATCTCTTGGCAATGTTCCAATGGACTCCTGGCAAGCTCCTGGACTTCACGACGATCTTCTTGGTGAGTTCCAATGAGCTTCTTTAGCAAGCTCATGGACTTCTCGGTCAATTCTAGCAAACCTTCCGACGAACGTCCTATAACATCCCTTATTTTTGAAAATTTTGTAAGGGCTTATTTGTAATGTAGGGACCTAAATATAAATATTAGAAATATGATATGATTTATGAAAGATTCATATTAGGTTTTAAAAAAATAAAAAATTATGGACATTTGTCACTAGCTAACTTAAGGTTGGTGCCACTTATGTTTGTTCTAAGGATAACACATAGGCTTCTTTCATGCATGCTTACCACCTTGCATCCTTGTGTTAGCCAAACCTAAGTAATTAGATGAGAGATTAAAGGAAAACTTAAGAGCTGCAGCCAACGTGGGTTTGAGAGGAGAAGGGAAGAGGAATTGAAGTAGAAGGAGAAAAAAAATCTTCGCTTTGGCTTGAGATTTTACATCAATTCCACACATTTGAGACTCAAATTTTTCGAAGGCAAGTGTTCTAACCCCTTCCCACAAAAATCTTGATCTCTGAATTAATCTTAATTCTAAAAACTTTAGAATATTTTGGCTTCATACTTGATATTTTTGTCATTTGGGAATAAAACTGTGAATCTAGAATTTTTTAAGATTTGACCTTTTTATATTATTCTAGCCATAACTTTCTGTACAGATTCTTGATTTTGGAGAAACTAAATTCATTTGAAAATAGACTCCTATTCTTTCTTTTGATACTAAGATTGATAAATTTGGAGTCGATTTACCTATCGAAACTATTATTTCAATTAACCATATGAAATCTGTAAAATGGAGATTGTCGGTTTTGACCTTTCAGTACTCTCTTACTTATAACTCTCTATTGAAAACTCTGATTTATGTAAAACATAATTTATTAGAAACTAGACTTATTAACCTTTCTATAAATATCTGATTTGAAAGATTTGGAGTAAAATTTCTATTAAATCATCTATTATAATTAACTTTATAAATTTTGTAAAATAGAGATAATATTCTCTAACATTTGGTTACGAAATTATTTATAACTCCTTTTTGAAAATTCCTATTCATGCAAAACTTAAGTTATCTAAAACAAGATTGAGACATCTTTCGAATGACTCTAATTATGTATAATTTGGAGCATAATTGGTTATCCAAATAAGTACTTTGGAATGAATCGAGCTCCTCCGAAGATAAGGAGAAAATCAACAAAGGCGAGGTGGCAAATTATGCTTTAACGGCTTTCGACGATAAGATAATCAAAATGCCTTTAGTTTATTTTAAAATTACATAATGCTTCTCATGACTTATTTCTAATTTAGTTTAAGAAAATTAATTTTTTTTTTGAATTGCATGTTTAATGAAAATACAAAAATAAAATTGGATCATGCTTACCTTTCTAATGATTTTAAAAATAATCATGAAAAATACATATTTTATGATAAACAAACAAAATGATTTTAATTAAAAATATAAAATTATGCTTGATGAAATAATGTAATTTGAAATCATGCTTAATAAATTTATATTTCGAAATTTTGCTTGATGATTCTTACGATTTATGGATTATCGATTTTTGCCGTAATGAAAGTTGCTTTTTCGGTTTTAAAAATGGTGCATGTTTTGATTTGGCATAAATGAAAAAGACATGCTTATAGGAAATAGTGTAAGTATTGTCGATTGTATATTTAATGATGCATAATGATGTAATAAGAACATTGTTTTTAAGTTGTCTACGGTTCTCTAAGGTTTGAAACAAGCCCCAAAGGCTTAGTATGAGAGACTTAGTTCCTTTCCAATTAAGAATGATTTTTTGAAAGGCAAGGTTGATACCACATTATTTATTAAATATTTAAAAAATAATTTTCTTATAGTTCAAATTTATGTTGATGATACAGTTTTTGGTCCTATGAATGAGTCTTTATGTGAATATTTTACCAAAAGTATGAGCCAAGAATTCGAATGAGCTTAATGGGCAAATTAACTTTTCTCTTAGGATTGCAAATTAAGTAACTAAGTGATGAAATTTTTGTTAGTCAAACTAAATATGCTTTAGATCTATTAAAACGGCTCAATATAGATAGTTCTAAGGCTATTAACACACCAATGAACACTTCCATAAAGTTAGATATGGACTATGATGGAGAAAATTTTGATCAAAAGACTTATAGGGGCATGATAGATAGTTTACTATATCTCACCGCAATTAGACCGAACATTATGTTTAGTGTTGGACTTTATGCTAGATTTCAACTTAATCGCAAGCAATCTCACTTTAAAGCTGTTAAAAGGATTTTTAGATACCTAAAATGAACTCATAATCTAGGATTATGATATCCAAAATCTAAAAACTTTAAATTAATTATTTATGCCGATGCAGATTTTGTTGGATGTAGAGTAGATAGAAAAAGTATATCTGGAACATGTCAACTCTTAGGTCATGCACTTATCTCTTGGTCTTTCAAGAAACAAAACTCGATTGCATTATCTATAACCGAAGCTAAGTATATAGCAACAAGTGCATATTGTGCTCAGGTTATATGGATGAAAAACATATTAGAAGATTATGGAATTCACTTAAAGAATATACCTTTAAAATGTGATAACACTAGTGCAATATGTTTAATAAAAAATCTCATTCAACACTTTAGAATGAAACATATTGACATTAGGCATCATTTTATTAGAGATCATGTTAATAACCATGATATATCTTTAGAATTTATTAATACAAAACATCAATTAGTTGATATTTTTATAAAACCTTTAAATGAGGAACAATTTAATTTTATTAGAAGAGAATTAGGCATGTTAAATCTTCCAAATGCATGAGTTCCTCTTATATATTTTTCGTATTTCTCAGTTCTTTTTGGAAATTAAGTTTTCTTTTATCGAGATCATTTCGTATTACCCTCTTGAAGTTTTATTAATGGATTTTTGATCCTTCATTTGATAATCTTTTCCTATGAATTCTTCCTCTCTCTACTCACGAAAGATGAGTTTTTATTCATGGACTTTTGGTATACTTGATATTTTATGCGATGATCATTTCCTATGAGTCCTTCCTTCTATTTACAAGAATAGGGATTTGATTCATGAAATTTTAGTATGCACATTTTAATCTTTTATGTGATGAATCCTTTCTCTTTGCGAAAGTAGAAGTTTGATTCATGGACTTTTGGTTCTTATAATTTGATTTTATAATAAAAGGAAGAAAGAAACTTGCTAGGATCTCAAGAAAAGCAAAAATGATAGCTTGCACATCTCAAGAAGAACCAAAAACTGCTTGCACATATAAAGAGAAGTGCTCGCTTGCCCATTTCAAGAAGCAAAAGTAGTTATCTTACAAAGTTTCTGCTTAACTTCTCATTTTACAAATTTGCTAGCTTGCATAAAATAGTGTAAGACTTGCATAGTTCAAATACTTGTTGAATGATTCTTCTTCTTGTTGATGACAAAGGGGGAGAAAATATGAATACTTTGGTATCATGAATGTTATACCCAAAATGATGTTAATTTTGGTATCATGCATGAAGTGATGAATGCTTTAGTATCATGCCCAAAGTAATATTGATTTGTTATCATTGCATAAAGTGATGAAATTATGCATGTTATAATTTGATGACTTGAAACTATGATGATGCATAATGTATGAAATTTTGATATATTACATTTGATCACTATGATCAAAATTGTTTCACTTGAATTTAAAGGTTATGATTCATTTTGAATTCAAGTTTGCCTTATCTCAATATGGCATATAGATAGGGTGAGTTAGGGTTAACTCCGTTATCAACTGTTGTCATCATAAAAAAGGGAGAGATTGTTGAATCTCGGATTTTGATGATGAAATCAATTGATGAATTAATGATCTAATCCATGTGTTGAGATAAGTGATGTATGACTAACTACAATCGTAAAAAAGATAAAACAATTAAAGAAGAATTGAATGTTGGGCCGAAGTCAATGATCGGGCATTAGGCCGATGAATTGGGGGATACACCGAAGGATCAGATGATATAGTGAAAGCTCACCGGAAGTTCGCTGAGAGTTCGCTGAAAGCTCGTTGGAAGATCATCGGGAGTTCACCGAAAGTTCACCGAGAGTCCGATTGAATAATTGACTTGCTAGACAACTTAGATTACTTGTATCGTAATTGTTTTAGCCTTAACTATTGTAGTTAGGACTTTAATTTGAGTTAGTTTTGGGAGAAATCCTACTAACTCAATTAGGGGCCAATTGGGCCCTAAATATGGCTAAATTGGGCTAGTTAGATGGCCCATTCAGCAACTTGGAGCTATGTCAGGCGGTGGCACTACCTAGACTAGGCAGTGGAACTTATCAAGGCTTAGCCTCCTAGGTGGTCTAGGCGGTGGTACCGCCTAAACTAGGCGGTGGTACCATTGGTAGTTAATGCTGCCAAGCGATGGTACCACCCTGTCAAGTGATTGTATCACTAGAGTCCAGTCTTCGAGGCTCTATTAAGTAGTCGTACCACCCAAACTAAGCGATGGCACCGTCCAGTGTCAGCCTATAGGTAGTGGTGCCACTAATAATGGCGATGGTACTGTCGGTACCCTAAAAACCAAGGAGGAGACATTTTTTGTCTCCATTTTTTAAGCCATTGGGATTTATAAATACCCCACTCTTTTCTACATGAAAGAGCACGAAAGTGGGAATAAAAGCCTTGAGATTTTGAGTTATAAAAGTGCTAAAAAAGTGCTAAGTGTCCTCCTCCTCCTTTAGCTCTATGATTATTCTAAGAGTGTGAGGCTTATAAATGTTATCTCATAAACTTGTGAAAAGAAAAAAGAGTTCTAAAAGAGTAGTTGGTCTTCGCAATTGAAGGAAGACCGTTAGTGGATACTGGTGGCCTTAATGGAGGAGGAATCGAGAGTTGACCGTTTAATCAAAAAATTCCCTATGTATCCGAAATTTTAAAAAAATATTAGTTAATTGACAGGTTTAATTAACTACTATTATTTTTTTAGTAGTCCTACACAATAATATGTACATGTGATGTATGATGTGGATGGATGAACATGGACCGTATGATGTGATGTATATGATATGATCATTATTATTATTATTATTATTATTGTTGTTGTTGTTGTTGTTGAAGCTTGTGAGCCTCTATTTTTCTCATTTATTGTCAGGCCTACATGCTTGTGATTATATTGTAATTACATGAAGAGGCGTAATGGGAGTGTGTAGGCGATAGCGGAACCCACGAAGCCGAGATGGATGATTGCAATGTATGGAGATGCACCGAGATGTCGATGGAACCGTCAAAGATAAAATGGATTATCACAAGGCATGGAGATACGCCGAAGCACATATAGATCATGATGTGAGTGATTAGGCCTATTGGCTCGGGCTTAATCACATTAGGGTATGGTTCATAATCATCTGGTATGATCACTCATTTGATATGTGATTTCTTATACACCTACTAGATATGTATATATATTTGCATATGATATAGATATATATTAAATATGTATGCGTGTGACATGTCATAGGAAACCGAATCGAAATCCCCTCTCTTGATAATATTAAGTCGGTAGACATAAGACAATTAGATTGACCCACATGGCCTTCCATCGTTCTAGGGAGAAATTGATTCCTGACATAGGTTGAGTTAGTCGAGTCCCTCGAAGCTCACCTTTATCGTGATTTGATATCTTTCCTATGATATAGAGATGTCACTAGTGACCTAAGGACATTGTATACTTGGTCGAGTCTCTCGAAGGCATATCAACGAATCAAACTCATATTGTAACGATGGTGATGACTTAACATCATGGCTGGTTGAGTCACTCGAGGCCATGGTGGTTCGGAGGCCGAACAGGATGAGAATCATAAAGAGTTGTGATTAGTAAGAGTTGCTTACCTTTTTGGGTTAGTGTGATTGGTTGAGTCCCTCGAGGTTATGTTAAGATGTTGATTGGATCCCAATCCCCACTAGAGATCCGCCAAGGGTCTCCGATTCGCATACCGAAGAAAATTATATATTTCACGAGAAAATAGTGGGATTAGATTAAGATAGAAGTCCTTATCTTGATTGTTTACTTTTTGTAACGTCTGCATGTTATTTATTTCTGCTACATATTTATTTTCAGAAAATATCACTTTCAAATCCCTCACGTGGCATACTTGATGTTAACCACCTCACTGGTCCAAATTATACGGATTGACTCCACAACTTGGGAATCGTTCTCACGGTAAAGAAGATCACGTATGTCCTTGATATAGTGATGCCTACGTCTAAGGAAGGGGCAAGCGACGATGTGATCACTTGCTATGTGAAGTACAAATATGACTCCACTCTTGCTTAGTGTTATATGTTAGGTTCCATGACTCCCAAGTTACAAAGATATGATGAAAAGATGGATGACAGATCCATTCTCCTACATGTTTATAATTTTTTTAAGGAATAGGGAAGGACTCAATGATATGAGATATCCAAGAGTCTCTTTCGCACCAGGATGACTAAGGGGACACCGGTTCAGAACCATATCCTTAAGATGATTGAGTAGATAGAGAAACTCATAGGTCTAGGAATAGTCATAGAGAATAACCTATGTGTGGATCTTGTACTTCAGTCCATACTAGATTCCTTTTCTTAATTCATTATAAATTTTAATATGAACAAGTTTGAAGTGACTCTCCCTGAGCTCCTCAATATGTTGAGGGAGGTTGAGAGCACTATCAAGAAAGAGAAGCCAGTTCTCTATGCGGGTGAGACCAAAAAAAAAGGAAGGAAAAAAAGTCCTAAAAGAAGGGCATGGGTAAGGGTAGATTAGGTAAATCAAAGTTTGCTAAGAAGCACCCGACAAAGGACTAAGGCTAGTGCTTCCACTATGGCAAAGACGGGCATTGGAAGAGGAACTACAAAGAGTAGCTTACAAAAAAGATGAAATAGAAGTTTAGAGAAGCTTTAGGTACATTCATAATTAGTATACATTTGTTAGACTATTATGATAATATATGGGTATTGAATACCAACAATGCTTATCGCATCTGCAATTTGTTGTAGGTTCTAGCAAGACCTAGGACATTGGCGAAAGTCGAGATGGACCTCAAGATGGGCAATGAAGCAAAATTTGCTATAGTGGCTATTGGCGAGATCACCCTACATCTGCCTGGTGGAGCTACTATTGCATTGGATGCATGTTATTTTATTCCTTCTATTATTAAAAATATTATTTTCATTTCATATTTGATAATTAGTGGATATAAATTAGTTTTTGATAATAATGGTTATTCAATATTATTAGATGATAAGATTATCATAAGAGGAACATTACATAATGGTTTGTTTATGCTAGACACTACTCCACATATCATGAATATAAGTATATTAAAAAGAAAATGAGATGAGGTAAATAGTGTATACTTGTGGCATTGTAGGCTAGGTCATATCCATGAGGGAAGGATTCAAAAGTTGTTGAAGGATGGATACCTAGATTCATTCGACTATGAGTCATATGCAACTTACAAGCCTTGCCTTCATGAAAGTTGACTAACTCTTCATTTAGTGCTAGTCATAAGTGTCCTGCAAGCCAATCACGTGAGTGATGGCACGTATGATATGACACGTAATCTTTTTTCTCACTTTATATTGCTTGTTGCATACATATATTGTGATGTTTGTGGAACTATGCAATAGAAATTGGACCATTGCATAATGGTTTATTTATACTAGATACTACTCCACATATCATGAATGTAAGTATATCTAAGAGGAAACGAGATGAGGTGAATAGTGCATACTAGTGGCATTGTAGGTTAGGTCACATCTATAAGAAAATGATTCAAAAGTTGTTAAAGGATGGATACCTAGATCCATTCGACTATGAGTTGTATGAATATTATGAGCCTTGCCTTCGTAGAAAGTTGACCAACTCTCCGTTTAGTGGAATTGGAGAGAGAGCCACTGAGTTACAAGAACTCATACATAGCGATATATGTAGTCCCATGTCAACCCAGGACATAGATGGTTACTCCCACTTCATTACTTTCACTAACAATTTCTCTAGGTATAGACATGTGTACTTGATGAAGTATAAGTCTGAAGCTTTCGAGAAATTCGGGGAGTATAAGAATGAAATAGAGAACCAAACTAGAAAGAGTATTAAGACTTTTCGATCAGATTAAGGAGGTGAGTACTTAAGTATAAAGTTCACCCAATTCCTCAAGGACCATGGGATTCTATCCCAATGGACCCTTCCTTATATACCTCAGCTCAATGGTGTATCAGAAAGGAGGAATCGTATGCTATTAGAAATATTGTGGTCCATAATGAGTTTTGCTAACCTACCCATCTTATTTTGGGGATACGCCCTAGAGTCCGCAGCGTACCTTCTAAACAGAGCTCTGACTAAGTCAGTAGTATACACACTATATAAGTTATGGAAAGAGAAGAAGTACAATATTAAGGTTGTTAAGATTTGGGATTGTCTTACCCATGTTAGGAGACACAACCCCAGCAAGTTGGAATCTATGATAGAATGGTGTAAGTTCGTGGGATGTCCCAAGGAAACTTATGGGTAATATTTCTATCATCTTGAGGACCAAAAGGTCTTTGTAACTAAGAGAATAGTGTTTCTTAAGAAGGAAGACATTCTTATTGGAGATAGTGGGAGCGTGATAGAGTTAAGAGAGGTTGGAGCCCCTAGCTCAAGCACCATTCCACAATTCGAGTCTATTCAAGTTCCTAGCACAAAAGTTCTAACTTTACATAGGTCTGGTAGAGTATCCCATCCTCCTAAGAGATATGTGAGATATTAGAGGAGAGGACTTAGGGGAAGTATCCTATATTTTGGGGATTCAGATCTATAGAGATAGATCCAAAAGGATGCTTGGCTTGTCCCAGTCCAGGTACATAGACACCATTGTCAAAAGTTTTGACATAAAAAATTTCAAGAGAGGTCTTATATCGATGAGACATAAAATATCACTTTCTAGGTCCTCAAAGACTCTTCAAGAAAGGGCAAACATTGATAAGATACTCTATGCCTTAGCAATAGGATCTATCATATATGCTATGCTATGTTATATACTAGGCCTGATATAATACATGCTCTAAGTGTTATGAGCAGATATCTAGCCGATCCAAGTTTGGAACACTATAAGACAGTAAAGTGTATCCTTAAGTACTTGAGAAGGACTAAGGATCTTTTACTAGTATATGAAAGAAGTAGCCTCATGGTTGAGGGCTATACGAACTCAAGTTTCTATTCTGATGTCGATGATAATAAGTCTAATTCAAGATATGTGTTCATCTTGAATGGAGAAGTAGTATACTGTAAGAGTTCCAAGAAAGATACTACTGTTGACTCGACTATAGAGGTGGAGTACATTACTACAATGGAAGCAACATAGGAGGGAGTCTAATTATCTAATATTATTAAATTATTATTATTCTTAAAAACTAACTTATATCTACTAACTATCAAACACGAAATGAAAATAATATTTTTGATAATAGAAGGAACTAAGTAACATGCATCCAATGCAATAGTATCTCCACTAAGCAAATGTAGGGTGACCTCGCCAATAGCTACTATAGCAACTTTTACTCCATTGTCCATCTTGAGGTCCATCTCACCTCTCGCCAATCTCCTAGGTTTTGCTAGAACCTACAACGAATTGTAGATGTGATAACACTGCTAATATCTAATACCCATGCGTTATTATAAGAATCTAACAAATGGAGACTGATCATAAATGTACTTGAAGCTTCTCCAAGCTTTCTTTTTGCCTTCTCTATAAGGTACTCTTTCAAGTTTCTCTTCTAGTGCTCGTCTTTGTCGTAGTGAAAGCATTGGCATTTGTTCTTTGTTGGGTCATTCTTAATAACATTTGCTTTACTCGGTTTGCTCTTGCTCTTGCCCTTCTTAAGAAACTTTTCTGCCTTCCTTTTCTTTATATCTCACTAACATAGAGAATTGGCTTCTCTTTCTTGATGGTGCTCTTAGCCTCCCTCAACATATTAAGGAGCTTAAGAAGATTCACCTCAAACTTGTTCATGTTAAAATTCATAACGAACTGAGAAAAGAAATCTGGTAGGGACTAAAGCATAAGATCCATACATAAGTTAACTTTTAGGATCATTTTTAGACTCATGAGCTTCTCTATTTACTCAATCATCTTGAGAACATAGTTCTGAACTAGTGTCCCCTCAGTCATCCTAGCATTGAAGAGAGTCTTGAATATCTCATATTGTTGAGTTCTTCCTTATTCATTAAACAATTTACGAAAATAGAAGAGAATATATCTGGCACCCATCTTTTCATTTTGCCTCTATAACTCAAGAGTCATGGAGCCCAACATATAACACTAGTGATAGTGGAGTTATCTAAGTACTTTATGTAGTGAGTGATCTCATCCTCACTTGCCCCTTCCTTGGGTGTGGGCATCAATGTGTTAAGGACGTATGTAATTTTCTCGACCGTAAGAATGATTCTTAGGTTGCGGAGCAATCTATGTAATTTATACTAGTGAAGCGGCTAACATTATGTATGCCATATAAGGGATTTGAAAGCGACATTTTCTAAAATTAAAGGCATAACAGAAATAAATAATATGTAAATTTTGTAAAAGTAAATAATCAAAATATGTACTTCTATCTTAATCTACTCCCACTATTTTCTCTCGAAACACACAACTCACTCTGGCATATGAATTGGAGACCCCCTAGTGGATTTTTAGTGGGGATTGGGATCCAATTTGTATCTTAGTGTAATCTCGAGGGACTTGACCAATTATATTAAGCCTGAAAAAGTAGGCAACTCTTGCTAATCACAACTCCTTGTGATTCTCATCTTGTTCGACCTCCAAACCATCATGGCCTCGAGGGACTTGACTAATCATGATGTTCGGTTAAGTCATCACCATCATTACAAGATGAGTTTGATTCGATGATATGCCCTCGAGAGACTCGACTAAGCATACCACATCCTTAGGTCACCAGTGACATCTTTATGTCATAGGTAAGAACTCGAATCACAAAATAGGTGAGCCTCGAGTGACTTTACTAACTCAACCTATATCGGGAATCGATTTCCCCTATAATGATAAAATGCCATGTGGGCCAATCTAATTACCTCACATTTACCAAATTAATATTATTGAGAGAGGGGATTTTGATTCAGTCTCCTAATATAATGTGTCACACACATATATATTTAATATATATATCTACATCGCATGCAAATATATATATATATATATATATATATATATATGTGTGTGTGTGTGTATAATCAATTACACATCACATAAGCAATCATACCATATGAACATAGACCATAGCCTAACATGATCAAGCTTGAGCTAGTGGACCCAATCACTCACATCATAATCTATATATGCATCGATGTATCTCCATGCCCTGTGATCGTCCATCTCATCTTCATCAGTTCCGTCGGCATCTCGGTGCATCTCCATGTGTTGCAATCGTTTGTCTCGGCCTCGTGATTCCCACTATCACCTCCACACTCTTGTCACTTCTCCTCATATAATTACAACATAATCACAAGCACATAGGTTGACAATAATCGAGAAAAATTGAAAGCTCACAGGCCCTAATAATAGTAATAATCACATCATATGTACACACACATTACAAGGTCCATGATCATCCATCCACATTGAACATCACATGTACACATCACTATCTATGAGTACTAGATAATAATAATTAATTAAACTATTTAATTAATTATTCTATAGCTTTTTGGGACCCTACCATAGGGTGCCCCATATGGCAAGTAGTCACTTATGTGACTAGGAAACCTTAGCCACTAGGGACTCCCCTACGGCCAAGAATCCTAGGCCATAGGGCTACCTTGTGTGGCTAAGAAACCTTAGCCACCAAGGAGTCCTTTGCAGCTAGGAAACCCTAGCTGTATGGCAGCCTTGGGCGGCTAGGAAACCTGGCTGCCTGCTTACCCCATGCGGCTAGGAATCTTGGCAGCTAGGGTCTCTTAGGTGGCTAAGAAACCCTAGCCGCCAAGGGTGCCCCTTGCAACCTTGAATCCCTGGCTACAGGGGTTCTGCCCTACTCAGGCCAAGAGCAGCATGGTTGCTCTCAGCTTGCTGTAGATGGCTAGGCTGAGAGCTCCCTTGAGACCTCTCGACCAAGGCTACAAGCTACCTTTGGCCAACTTATAAGGCAACAATAGTTGCTGCCCTTTTATGCCCTTTTGCATCAACTATTTTGACATCAAAAGACCTCCCTTAAACACCTCTCAATAGTAAGAAAAGGGTACAGTCCAAATTTGAAAACTATGACAAAAATCATAGCAATTGTGCAAAAATAATTTTACGCGATTCAACACAACACATGTAGTTTAAAAACCAATCATTCGTATGAACAACCTAGTTCTAATATCACTGCTGGGAAATTTAGGACAGCATCACATGTGTAGTAGAAAAAATATAAAATAAAATCACAGAATGTCCTACATAAAAGGTTTCATCACCGTGCAAAGATTGAAGCGCAAAAACCATAAAATCAAAAAACTACGTATATATGAAATATGTGTTATCTATAGAAATCGTATATCCCTAAAATCATATAGATCAGTGAGAGAGAATGAAATAGATCAACTATCCTCCTTTCTAGCGGTGATCCACATGGTAGGGGCTGTAAAAATGCTCCTCAAATCGCTACATAATCCCCCTCTCCACGTGCACCACGCGATCAAGAAGGGGCTAGCCCTTCTTGTTATCCACATGCCCCAAACTGAGGCTATTGGTTGAGGAGTGCAAGAAAGGAGTATAGGAGGTGGCAACTAAAAGAGGTCTGGCCTATGGCCCTTTAGTTCCCTTCGATTTATAGAGGTCCCCTATCTACTTAACCCAAATGAATCTTGCCCTATTGGCTACTAGATCTCTATCCAACTACCCAAGCCTCATGGATAAGTGGATCTCTTCCCAATAATCTCTCACTAACTCTTATTGATCTATTAGGATCGAGTTGGCACTAAGAGGTTGGGGTGAATTAGTGCTTACGTAGAAATCACGTTGGTTCAAAAAACTTTCATTCGATGAAAACCGATATCTAAAAGATGTTAACATGAAAACATATGGAAACATAGTGAATAAGTAAGTAAGGCAGCTTACAATGAAAGTAAAAAGCTTAATGGAAATGTAAACCAAGTTTTATAGTGGTTCGGTCGTCGTGACCTACATCCACTCCCGATTCCTCTTCCATTGAGGCCATCGGCATCCACTAACGATCTTCCTTCAATGGGCAAAGATGAACTACCCTTTTACACTCTTTCTCCTTTTCACGAGTTTAGGAGACAACCCTTACAAGCCTCTCTTTCTTAGACCTCACTTCTCCCTTTAGACGAACTTCTAAATACTAGGAAGAAGTGATCCAAAATCCTAAGAGTTTCCCAATTTTTTTCAATTATTCTTTCCCCCTTTTTCAACTCAATTTCATGCTCAATTCTTGCTGCTCCATATAGGAATAGCTAGGGTATTTATAGACCCCAAATGGTTTTAAGATTGGAGCCAAAAAATATCTCATCTTGGGTTTCCTGGGTCCTAGCAGTACCATTGCCTGTGCTGGGCGGTACCACCACCCAGTTTGGCGGTACCACTGCTTGGGAGACTATGTCTGGGCGGTACCACCGCTGACATTGGGTGGTACCACCACCTAGTCTAGCGGTACTACCACCTAACACAGTCTTAGAGACTATGTCTCGAAGACTGAGCCTTTGGTAGTGCCACCGCTTGACCCAACTTTTGGGTCACTAAATGGGCCTTTCTCTTGGCCCAAAACAACCCCAATTCGAGCCCAATTGGCTCCTAATTGAGTTGGCCTAATTACATTCTGTACCAACTCAATTAGAACTAAAACTACTTCGATCTAGATAGTTATTACAAAGCATTAATCATATGTTGTTCGGCATGTCATTGGTTCATCTGTGCTTCGTCCAATTCTTCGGCGCATCATTCTCTTTTACGACATTTTGCCCAATCGACATGTTGACCTCTGTAACTCCGATCTCCTTGGTGCAATGTCTGCTCTTCTAGACTTGATGCCTAAACTCATGGCATGAAGCCTTCTATCGACACGTCGACTGATCCTATAACTCGACGTTCAATCATCTAACATGTTCCACTTTGGCCCAACATTGATTTTTCTTACTTTAATTATCTTTCCTGAATGAAGCTAGTCTTGCGTCACTGAAAACGTAGATTAGATCACAAACACATCAATTGATTTCATCATCAAAATTCAATATTCAATATGATCTTATTCACAAGATCTAATAATTCAAGGGCTTATTAGATATCCAATAAGATAGGGGCTCCAGCAAATATCTGATATCTGAACCTCTACTTGTCACAACACCTACTATATGTGTATGATCCTCCAGGCCCAATATCGAGTTAGCCATAAGTCATACCTATCATAACTCTTTCTAGCTTAGTGAATTATTATCTCCATAATAATTCACTCGACTCATCGACTATGGACGTACTAGGCCACTACGTCGCAGTCGTCAAACGATACAAGGGAATCCAATTCATTGGACTTGTCTATCCTTAGTTACCATGTATCTATAGTCCCTTATCTATCTAATATCCTAAAGACCATTACCAGATATGGTGCTATCAGGCCTATACGGAATCTACTCGAGTCTTGCTCTAATCGGATTCTCCTAGAGAACTCTTTTCTCTCTCAATCTGAATGACATTGGCTAGAGATTTACCTAAGTAAGAATGCATACGATATTCCTCTCATGACATCGAGAACGTATAATCTTTTATTGATACTCAATAGCACTCATAAGATTGGTTGCCACTCCCGATGATCGGTTATGCTAGATCTAGAACTTCTAGGTCTATAAGTCTGATATCAAAGAGTGGAGTACCTATACAAGACATCCTTGGTGTCTCAAGTTTAAGGACCAGATATACCACTGGGATGATGGAATTACTATCTGACAATGAGGTATAATCAACCATCCAGCATTTTGTGAGCGGATTAATCAATAAACTCATTCTCTAATGAGCACCTACGTTGTATCCCTAGTGTCCCCACATGAGCAACTATGAGACCAACCGCTTCCATCATATAGACGGGTATACAGCACATCGGTCTATCTGGTTAGCTCGATGTCTCTTTCGAGTAACCTATGATCAGGATTATTTAGGATCTCTATTAATAGGTGAATCTGTCTCATTATTATGATCTCATCATGATCTGATTTTCATTGCACAGATCCATGGATATCATAATATATATAATATATAAGATAAAGTGATAAAATACTAATAAATAATAATAATATGCAAAAAGAGTATGTCGTGTCACATGTGCCATCACTTATGTGATTGGCTTGTAGGACACCTATGACTAGCAGGGCTTGCATGGGCGGCTAGGAAACCCTAGCCGCCAGCTTGCCCCATGCGGCTAAGAATCCTTAGCCGTAGGGACACCTAGGCGGCAAGGAAACTCTAGCCACCAAGGGTTTCCCTCATAGTTAGAAATCCCTGGCTGCAGGGGTTCTGCCTTGCCTGGCCGAGAGCAATATGGCTGCTCTCAATTTGTGATAGGTGGCCAGGTTGAGAGCCTCTTCTAGGGCTCTTGACCAAGGCTGTAAGTAACCTTTGGCCAACCTATAGGGCAACAACAGTTGCTGCCCTTTCGCCCTCTTTTGCATCATTAATTTTGACACTAAAAGGTCTCTCTAAAACACTTCTTAACAAAGAAAAGAGGTGTAGTTCTAGATTTAAAAATTACAATAAAAAATTACAACAATCGTGCAAAAACAATTCTACGCGATTCATTAGCAACCGTAGTTTAAAAACTAATCGATCACATGAGCAACCTGGCTCTAATACTACTATTGGGAAACTTAGATAGAGCATCACATGCATAGTAGAAGAATAGAAAATAAAATTCTAGATTTCCCAAAGAAAATGGTCCTCGTCATTATGCGTAGATTGGTGTGCAAAATAAAATGCAAAACCAAAAAACTTCACGCATCAAGGTAGATTTGTTACCTAAGGAGATCGTATATCCCTGTGAAATCCTAGATCTATAGGAATAGATGAAGGATGTCAATTGTTCTCCTCTCTAGTGGTGATCCATATAGTAGATGCGGCGAAGATGCACCTCAAATCATTACATGATCTTCATTTTCATGTGCACCACGTGATCAAGAAGGGGGCCGACCCTTCTTACAGTCCACACACACCAAACTGAGGCTATTGATTGAGGAGGAGAGGGAGGTAGGAGAATAGGAGGTGACACCCAAAAAGGGTCTAGCCTATGCCCCTTTGGTTCCCTCCTATTTATACAGGTCCTTGTCAACTTTAACCCTAATGGATCCTTGTATGGAAATCTAGGGGGCGACATCACATGCACAGTGGAAGAACAGAAAATAAAAACCTAAATTTTCACAAAAAAATGTTTCATTATTGTGTGAAATGCTAGTTATAGGTGCCGAACAAGCCAATCACGTGAGTAATGGCACGTGTGACTTGACACAGAATCTTTTTGTTTATTATATTTTAACATTTATCACTTTATATTAACTATTGTATATATGCATATATATATATATTGTGATGTCCTTGGATCCATGCAATGGGAATTAGATCGTGATTAGATCACGATAATGAGACCGATTCGCCTTTAAACATAGATCCTAAATAATCCCGGTCATAGGTTACTCGAGAGGGGCATCGAGATAACTGGACAGACAGGTGTGCTGTATACCCCTCTATATGATGGATGTAATTGGTCTCATAGCTGCTTGTGTAGGGACACTAGAGATACAATACAAGTGCTTATTGGAGAATGAGTTCATTAATTGATCCGCTTACGGAATGTTGGATGGTTGATGATGCCTTATTGTCAAACAGCGATTCCGTAGTCCCAGTGGTGTATCTGGTTCTTAGACATGAGACACCAAGGATGTCCTGTATGAGTGCTCCATTTTTTGATACCAGACTTATAGGTTTGGATTGTTAGGAACGAGTTGGCACTAAGAGGGGGGGGTGAATTAGTATAATGGTAAAAATTACGTTAGTTCAAAACTTCGTTGTGATTAAATTCATTTTCGATGATAAACAATTTCGTAAAGGTAATAACTTTGAAACACATTCGTATATAAAGTGAATGCAGTAGGCAAGTAAAGATTCAGTTTGCAGTATATAAATAGCAAGAAGTAAATGCAAACCAGAGAGCACACAAATTTTATAGTGGTTCGGTCGTCATGACCTACATCCACTCCGCCGATTCCTTTTCCGTCGAGGCCACCGACATCCACTATCGATCTTCCTTTAATAGGTGAAGATCAACCTCCTTCTTACACCCCTCTTCTCCTTTTCACAAGTTTATGAGTCAACCTTTACAAGCACACACACTCCTCTCTAAACAGAATTCTAAATTTAAGCTAGAGGAGGGATTTCTCAACTGGTTTCTTCAGCGTTTTCTCACTTTAAAACTCTCTATACTTGTATGTATTAACTAGGGATGAGAGGGGTATTTATAGGCCTCAAGTTGATTCAAACTTGGAGTCTAAAAATATCCCATCCCTGGTTTCCTGGGTACAGGCGGTACCACCACCTGTGTTGGGCGGTACCACCACTAGTGTCAGTTTGACACTAACACTGCACTAGGCGATACGATTGCCTGATAGGGGTGGTACCACCACTTGACAGGGGCAGTACCACTGCCCAGTTTGGCGGTACCACCACCTAACACCCTGCTAGGGGCGATACCACCGCCTGACACAGTCTCGAAGACTGTGCCATCTCTTGGGTCACTATTTGGGCCTTTTATTGGGCCCAACACATTTCTTACATGGGCCCAACTGGCCAATAATTGGGTTAGCCCAATTTCAATCCCAGTTACATGCTAACGATGAAATCTAAAACAATTACTAAGCTAAACAAGTCCATATGTCTTGGTTTCTTCCGACGAGCTTCCGGCGATCTTTTGGCGAACTTCTGACAATCTCTTGGCAATGTTACAGCAGACTCCCGGCAAGCTCCTGGACTTCACGACGATCTTCTTGATGAGTTCCGATGAGCTTCTATGGCAAGCTCCTGGACTTCTCGGCTGGTTCTTGCAGAACTTCCGACGAACGTTTGGACTTCCGACGAACTCTCGAACTCCCAATGAAATCGCGTCCTTGACTTTGGGACTTCATTTTGCTTTATACTTTGCTATTGTAGTTAATCCTATATATGAAAAAACATAATTCGATCTAAATAATTAATACTAAGCATGAATCATGTTGTCCGGCATGTCATTGGTCCCTCGACGCTTCGTCTAATTCTTCGGCGCATCATCCTCTCTTGCGACCTATTGCCCAATCGGCCAGTTGACTTAGCAAATCTGATATCCATGGCACAATATGCACTCTTCTTGGCCCGATGCCCAAATCCATGGCCTAAAGCTTTCTATCGATACTTCAACCGATCCTCCGGCTCGACGTCCAATCTTTTGACATGTTTTCCTTCGGCCCAACATGATTCTTCCTGCTTTAATTGTCTCATCCTGATCAAAGCATCCTATGTCACTCAAAACACAGATTAAATCATAAACACTTATCAATTGGTTTTATCATCAAAATCCAAGATTCAACAATCTCCCCCTTTCTAATGATGACAACCAATTGACAACGGAGTTAACTTTAACTCTCCCTATCAATATGCCATATTGTTAGAACTTTGAATTCAAGTTGAATTCATGTCATTGCAAATTTCATCATGAATATTTGCAACACGTCATCATGCATAACATGATCATACTTCTCCCCCTTTGTCATCAACAAAAAGGAGAAGTGTAACTTTCAAGTGTTTGGACATAAAGGTTTAAATCATTGCATATTAAACAGTTTTATCATCATGCAAGCTAGCAAGTCTTGGTGAGATTCAAGATAGCAAGTTCTACATCATGCAAGCTAGCAATTTAGAGATGTTCAAGAAAGTAACTCTTGCTTCTTGAAATATGCAAGTTTGCTAGATGTGCAAGTTAACATATATTGCTTCTTGAGATAGGCAAGATAGCATTTATTGCTTTTGAGATAAGCAAACTAATAAGTTTTGCCCTTTTTTGTGATATGTATGTTTGCAATTTTTGCTTCTCTTTAGATGTGCAAGCAAGCAAGCAAGTTTTTGCATCTTCTAAACTTGTGCAAGCTAGCTAGCAAGCAAGCTATC
Organism: Musa itinerans; assembly: GCA_001649415.1. Lineage (NCBI taxonomy): Eukaryota > Viridiplantae > Streptophyta > Magnoliopsida > Zingiberales > Musaceae > Musa > Musa itinerans. The sequence goes on along the minus strand of LVTN01000933.1, from coordinate 25,033 downwards.
TCCCCCTTTGTCATTGTCGAAAAGAAGGGAAGAATATAATTTTGTATCTCTCTCTCTCTTTACATCAATTTCTAAATCATGACAAAGGTAAGTAATCATTCTTATTTCAAAATACCATAATTGAGATAAACCTTGAATTCAAATCAAGGCAATAATGATTCATATCATATCCAATACATCACATACATCATCAGAATTATAAAGAATAAGTATTGCATGCATCATTTCAAATCATAAATATTTCACATCATGATGGTATCAATTTGTCAAATCAACATTTCTTGGGTATGCATGATATTAAAACATGGTTTCAAATCTTCAACATATAACACGAATAATTTCAAAAATTGAAAGGAGAAGGAAAGAATTCAAAGGTACAAAGATTTCAACCATCTCATAAACAAATGAAAGATCAAGTCAAGCATCCAAAAGTCCATGAATCATTTCGACAAATCTCCTTTTAAATAATCAAAATGATCATCAAAGGTAATCTCATGTTATTCCAAGAAATCAAGATCATGATTTTGATAAAACTCATTTGAAATTCAAATCATCATCAAAATCTAAACATTACTTTCAAGAAATTCAAAATGACATAAATAATTTTATTGATCTCTTAGTGAAAAATCGATAAGGTAGAGATTTGAGAAGTTTTCAAGAAAAATACTTTCCTCTTTTTGTTTTAACTTATTGATTGATTTCATACATGCATTTTCTTTTCTTTTATGCCAAATCCATGTATCATTCATTAACATTGAAAAAGAACTTTCAAAAGATCGCAAAAACTCTCATGCATAAGTTTGAAATATAAACTCATTAAACATGGTTTCATCGAACATAAGACATCTTCAATCAAAATCAAAAAGCAATACGAAAATCAACATGATACATATTATTGCTTCTTAGGTGAGCAAGCATTTAGATTAACACTTTGTTGTATTTTTCATAAAACATGCCATGGTCATTATTATTTTCAAAATTACTAGCGTGATAAGCATGATTCCATTTTTTGCATTTTCGTTACATTATTAAACATGCAATTTTTAGGAAAAGTAATTTTTCTAAATAAAATTAAAGATAACTTATAAAAAGCATAATGTAATTTTGAAATAAATTAAGGGCATTTTGATTACCGTATCGTCGAAAGCTATTAAGGCGTAGTTTGCCACCTCGCCTTTGTTGATTTTCTCCTCATCTTTGGTTGAGCTTGATTCGTCCAAGATTACTTCCTTCTTCTTACGTTCATAGCAAGTAGTTACGTTCTTTTTGTTCTTTAATTTTGTTTCATTAACTTTTTAAATTTAATGAGTAGTTCAAGTTCACCATCACTTGAGCTTATGCTCAAGTGGTCTTCAATTGTTCTATGTCTGAAATCCTTCCTGTTCTTTGGAAGGTGGTTATCATGTTCATCAAGTGCCACATTAGTCATTTCATAGGTCATCAAAGACCCAATTAGTTCTTCAAGTGATATGTTGTTTAGGTTTTTAGCCTCTTGTATTGCAGTTACTTTCGGATCCCAACTCTTATTAAGAAAACGTAAAATTTTGTTTACAAGTTCAAAATCCGAAAAACTTCTACCAAGTGCTTTTAAACCATTGATGACATCTGTAAAACGGGTATACATGTCAACAACGGTTTCATTTGGCTTCATTCGAAAAAGTTCAAAATCATGCATTAAAAAGTTGATTTTCGAATCTTTAACTTTATTAGTGCCTTCGTGTGTGATTTCAAGAGTGTGCCAAATATCAAAAGCCGTTTCACACATAGAAATTCAATTAAACTCAATTTTATCTAAGGCAAAAAATAGAGCATTCATAGCTCTAGCATTTAAAGAAAAAGTCTTCTTCTCCAAATCATTCCAATCTTTCATTAGAAAAGAAGACCTTTGAAAACCATTTTCAATAATATTCCATAAATCAAGATTTAAGGAAAGTAAGAAAACTCTCATACGAGTTTTTCAATAAGTGTAGTCCGTCCCATTGAACAAGGGAGGACGAATAAGAGAGTGACCCGCTTGAAAGCCGAAAAGAGTCATTTCTCTTTGGATGTTAAACCAAATGAGAAAACGAGGCTCTGATACCAACTGTTAGGAATAAGTCAGCACTAAGCAAGGGGGTGAACTAGTGCAGGTGTAAAAATTACGTCGGTTCAAAACTTCGTTGCGATTAAATCCATTTCCGACGAAAAACCATTTCGTAAAGGTAATAACTTTTGAAACACGTTCGTATATGAAGTGAATGCAATAGGCAAGTAAAGATTCAGTTTATAGTATGTAAATGGGAGGAAGTAAATGCAAACCAAAGAACATGCCAATTTTATATTGGTTCGGTCGTCGTGACCTACATCCACTCCGCCGATTCCTCTTCCGTCGAGGCCACTGGCATCCACTATCGATCTTCCTTTAATAGGCGAAGATCAACCTATTTCTTACACCCCTCTTCTCATTTTCATAGGTATAGGAGTCAACCTTTACAAGCACACACACTCCTCTCTAAACAGAATTCTATGTTTAAGCTAGAGGAGGGATTTCTCAAGTGGTTTCTACAACGTTTTCTCACTTTAAAACTCTTTGTGCTTGTATGTATTAACCAAGGATGAGAGGGATATTTATAGGCCTCAAGTTGATTCAAACTTGGAGCCTAAAAATATCCCATCCCGGGTTTCCTGGGTACGGGTGGTACCACCGCCTATGTTGGGCGGTACCACCACTAGTGTCAGTCTGACACTAACACTACGTTGGGCAATACCATCGCCTGACAGGAGTAGTACCATCGCTTGGCACCCAACCAATAGGTGGTACCACTACCCAATCTGGTGGTACCACCTCCTGACACCTTGCTAGGGGTGGTAGAACTGCCCATACTAGCGGTACCACCACCTGACACAGTCTCGAAGACTATGTCACGACGATGCCATCTCTTGGGTCACTATTTGAGCCTTTTATTGGGCCCAACACAGTCCTTACATGGGCCCAACAGGCCCATAATTGGGTTGGCCTAATTCCAATCCCAATTACGTGCTAACTACGAAATCTAAGACATTTCCTAAGCTAAACAAGTTCCTATGTCTTGCTTTCTTCCGATGAGCTTCCGGCGATCTTCCGATGAACTTCCAACGATCTCTCGGCAATGTTCCAGCGGACTCACGGCAAGCTCTTGGACTTCACGATGATCTTCTTGGTGAGTTCTGATGAGCTTCTTTGGCAAGCTCCTAGACTTCTCGGCTAGTTCCTATAGAACTTCCGACGAACGTTTGGACTTCCGATGAACTCTCGAACTCCCAACGAAATCGCATCCTTGACTCGAGGACTTCATTTTACTTTATACCTTACTATCATAGTTAATCCTGCACATGTAAAAACACACTTCGATCTAGACAATTAATACTATGCATGAATCATGTTGTCCAGCATGTCATTGGTCCCTCGACGCTTCGTCTAATTCTTCGGCGCATCGTCCTCTCTTGCGGCCTAGTGCCCAATCGGCTAGTTGACTCTATAACTCTGATATTCTTGGCGCAATATCCACTCTCCTTGGCCTAGTGCCGAAGCCTTCTATCGATACGTCAACCGATCCTCCGGCTCAACATCCAATCTTTTGACATGTTTTCCTCCTACTAAACATGATTCTTCCTGCTTTAATTATCTCATCCTAATCAAAGCATCCTACGTCACTCAAAACACGGATTAAATCATAAACAATTATCAATTGGTTTCATCATCAAAATTCGAGATTCAACATGGATGTCCTAGATCTAGTATAGCCGGTCATCGGGGGTGGCAATCAACCTTACGAGGGCTATTAAGTGTCGATAGAGTATCATCCACTCTCGGTGTCATGAGAGGAATATCCCATATGCTCTTGCTCAGAAAAATCCCTGGCTAAGGTCATTCGGATTGAGAGAGAAAGAGTTCTCTGAGAGAACTTGATTAGAGAGAGACTTGAGTAGAAACCGTATGGGTCTGACAGTACTATACCTGGTATACGGTCTCTGGGATATTAGATAGATGAGAGACTATAGGTACTCGGTAACTGAGGACAGACATGTCCAATGGATTGGATTCCCTTGTATCATTTGGGGACTTCGGCGTGACTTATTATGGAGATAATAATTCATTGAGCCAAAAGGAGTTCTGATAGGTATGACTCACTACCAGCTCGATATTGGGCATAGAGGGTCACACACATATGGTAGATGTTGCGATGAGTAGAGGTTCGGATATGAGATATCCGTCGGAGCCCCTATCTTATTGGATATCCAATAAGCCCTTGAATTATTGGATCCTATGGATGAGAACCATTAAGAGCACATGAGAGATTATTGGAAAGAGATCCACTAATCTAAGAGGCTTGGGTAGTTAGAAAGAGATCCAATACCTAATAAGGTAGGATCCATTAGGGTTAAGTTGATAGGGGCCTCTATAAATAGGAGGGATTCAGTGGTTTATAGGCTAGAGCCTTTGCTTGCTCCTATTCTCCTCCCCCTCTCCACCTCAGAGCAGGCATAGAGTTTTGAAGAGCGTCGTTGCAGCCCTACTGTGTGGATCACCGCTAGAGAGGAGGACGCTTGACCTCCTTTACCCTCTCTAAGAGATCTATAAGGATTCAAGGATATATAATCTCCCTAGGTAACATAATCTTTACTATACGTAGTTTTAAGTTTCACGAATTTTTGTGCACCAATCTTGGCATGACGACGAACATCTGTTTGGGAAATTGAGGATTTTATTTTTCTATTCTTCCACTACGCATGTGATGTCACCCCCAAAGATTTCCCAACAGTGGTATTAGAGCAAGTTTGTTCATGCAAAAGATTGGTCTTGAACTGCGTGTGTTGTGCGTTCGAAAAGCTTTTGGCGTCAAAATCGTTGACGCAAAAGCGAGAAAGGACAGTAACTGTTGCTACCATCGCAGATGGCAGCGTTGCCATCTGCATGCAGGCAGGCCCCTGCAACCGTGCCCATTGGCATGGCCACAGGCACGGTGGCCACTTGCACGCGGGCACTACGCCCGCGTGCAAGGGTGGCGCCTATGGGTGTTGGACCCATGGGCAGAGGCACCGCAAGGCGAGCTGCCTATGGCCGTGGGCAAAGGCGTCGTGGGGCAACGGCGCCTGCGGCTGCTTCTCCCATGAGGTGAGGCACCACAAGGTAGCGGTGCCTGCACTCGCGGGCAGAACCCCCCGCAGGGGCAACCGGCCGGCAGGGTAGCTTTGCTTGTGGGCGTTGCCCCGCGGAGGGGATGGTGCCCGCAGGCAAGGGTAGCAGCACGCCCCCCGCCGCATAGGCCACTGCCGGTAGGGTGGCGACGACGGCTGCAACAACAGGGGAGAAAGGGATTAGGGCATTCTTGGGCAAAAAGATAGTTTTGCCCCTCGAAATTTAAGAAATTCTAGTTCTATCCTTTTGTCCAAATTATGAAAATACCTCTCAAATTTAAAAAATTCCATACATGTCCCTGATTTCAAAAATATTAATTAATTAAAAGATTTAATTGATTATTATTTTTATTATTATCTAATAGTCGTACATGATGATGATTTATACATGTAATGTATGATGTATAAACGGATGATCATGGACCGTGTGATGAGTGCACTTGTGATTATTATTATTGGGGCTTGCGAGCCTCCATTATATTTCTGATAGAACCCTTGCAGATTCTAAACTTGGGGTTGATCTCTTTAAGGGATCGGCCTCCTTGGAACTCTATAGAGGTTCCTCCCTCCAAGTTGCTACTCAAAGGCTGCATAAAAGATTCATCTATTGCTTATCAAAAGAGGAGGAATACATAGCTATTTATAGGGCTTCTAAACCCTAACTCCTAATAGGACTCCTACTCAAGACTCCTATTCCTTTACAACTCCTATTTCTTTTCTAAGAAACAACCTCCTAACCCTAGCCGGCCTCTTCACCTCTTTAATAGGGGTCGGCTTAGGTAGGTTTTACATGAATATCCTTCTCAATTAGGACTCTCCTAGCTAGAGTCCTAACAATTTCTCGTTTATTATCGGACCTGCATGCCTATGATTAAGTTGTAATTATACGAGGAGGCATAGCGGGAGCATAAAAGCGATAGCGGGACCCACGAGACGGATGATCACGATGCATGGAGATGTGTCGAGATGTCGACGGAATCAACGAGGATATGATGGACGATCACAAGGCATAGAGATGCACCGTTGCACATATAGATCTTGATATGAGTGATTAGGCCTACTGGCTCGGGCCTGATCAAATTAGGCTGTGGTCCATGATCATCTGGTGTGATTGCTTATACACCTACTAGATATATATATATTTGCATGTGATGTAGATATATATTAAATATATATATATGTGTGACATGTTATATTAGGAGACCAAATCATATGAACCACTCTCTCGATAATATTAAGTCGGTAAACGTGAAGTAATTAGATTGACCCATGTGGCCTTCCATCGTTATAGGTAGAGATCGATTCCTAGTGTTGGTTGAGTTGGTCGAGTCCCTCGAGGCTTACATAGAGATGTCATCGGTGACCTGAGGACATGGTATGCTTGGTCGTCCCTCGAGAGTATATCATCGAATCAAACTCATCTTGTAACGATGGTGTTGACTTAATCGAACATCATGGTTGGTCGAGTCCCTCGAGATCATGGTGATTCGTAGGCCAAATAGGGCGGGAATCACAAGGAGTTATGATCAGCAAGAGTTGCCTACCTTTTGGGCTTAGTGTGATTGGTCGAGTCCCTCGAGGTTACACTAATACGCTGATTGGATCCTGACCCTCACTAGAAGTCTACCGGAGACTTCCGTTTCATGTGCTGAGGGTGTCGCGTGACTCGCTAGTAAAATAGTGAGAGCATATTAAGATAGAAGTCTATATCTAGATTATTTATTTTTATAAAATCTGCATGTTATTTATTTTTGCTGCATCTTTATTTTTAGAAAATGTCACATTCAAATCCTTTACATGGCATGCTTGATGTCAATTGCCTTACTGGTCCAAATTATATGGATTAGCTCCGCAACTTAAGAATTGTTTTCACTACGGAGAAAATCGTGTATGTTCTTGTTACAGTGATGCTTGCGCCTGAGGAAGGGGCAAGCAAGGATGAGATCACTCATTACGTGAAGTACATTGATGACTCCACTCTTGCTTAGTGTTATATGTTAGGCTCTATGACACCTGAGTTACAAAGACAACATGAAAAGATGGATGCCAAATCCATTCTCCTACATGTCCGTAAATTGTTCGAGGAATAGGGAAGGTATTAGAACCCTTATAGATTCTAAACTTGGGGTTGCTCTCTTTAGGTGATTGGCCTCCTTAGAACTCTATAGGGGTTCCTCCCACCAAGTTGCTGCTCAAAGGCTACAGAAAAGATTCATATATTGCTTATCAAAAGAGGATGAATACATGGCTATTTATATGGTTTCTAAACCCAAACTCCTAATAAGACTCCTACTTATTAAGACTCCTACTCATGACTCCTAATAGGACTCCTACCTAATAGGACTCCTACTCAAGACTCGTATTCCTTTAGAACTCCTAATTCTTCTCTAAGAAATAACCTCCAAACCTTAGCCGGCCTCTTCACCACTTTAATAGGGGTCGGCTTAGGTAGGTTTTACATGAATGCCCCTCTCAATTAGGACTCTCCTAACTAGAGTCCTAACAGACTTGCCCTCTTCAAATCATCCTTGTCCTCGAGGCTGACAATCCATGAATTCTGAGAATTTGATCTTCAAGTCATCATAGTTCTCCCAAGTGGCGCCTTCTCCTAGTAAGTTTGCATACTGTATTAGCACTTCAGTAGTGGGTCATCATTGTTGAGTCACGATTCGTCAATCAATAATGGCACTCGACTGGGTATGGAGTTCTCCTTGGGTAGTCATATTTGGAGGGTGGCTTTGGGCCGTCTCTAAGCACCTATTCACCACTTCCATCTGGTTGTCGGTTTATGGGTGATACGCCATACTCCTTTTCAATTTAGTGCCCTGCATCTGGAATAACTTTGTCCAAAATCTGCTCATGAAGATGCAAGTAGAATTTGGCACAAGCATAATGCATCCCTTATAGCACAATTCTTTTGAGTCCTAATTGTAATGAGTCTCTGAATCTTCCTGCCATTCCCTCGTAATATCCTTAGGTATGTTGCTAGTCAAAAGTGAAATGGCCAAAAATTCAGCTTGCTTGGGTAGTCGTGAAAGCGCATTTGCAACAACATTGTCTTTCCCCTTTTTGTAAGTTATTTCATAATCATATCCAAGAAGCTTTGTTACCCATTTTTGCTGCTCGGGAGAAGATATCTTCTGCTCCAAGAAATATTTTAGGCTTTTATAGCCGGTCTTGATTTGAAAGCATCGCCCGATCAAGTACAATCTCCACCTCGTTGCTACGTGCACAATGGCGAGCATCTCCTTATCATATGTTGACATATTTTGATGGGAGAGAGATAATGCCTTGCTAGTGTATGCGAGTGCTTGCATGAGAATATCTCCAATTTCGACTCCAGATGCATCGGCCTCAATGATGAAGGGTCGGCTAAAATTTAGTAGCGTTAGCACCGGCATCGTCGTCATGGCTGCCTTAAGTTTATCGAAGGTAGCAGAGGCTTTGTCCGACCATTGGAAAGTATCTTTTTTCAATAGAGAAGTGAGTGGTGCACTGATCTTTCCATAGTTTTTCATGAACTTGCAGTTGTAGCTTGTTAACCTGAGAAAGCCACATAGCAACTATTCCGCTAGTTCTGCGTTGCTAGTTCTACATTGCTTCTATTTTGGAGGGGTCCATCATCACTACTTCCTCTGATATGATATGCCCAAGATATTCCACCTTTTGTTGAAGAAATCAAAAGTTTGTAGTGGTCGTTATGTGTTCGAAATGCGGTTTTCGGTATGTCTTCTTCGCATACTAGTATTTGATGATACCCGGATCGAAGATCTAGCTTTGTGAAGATTTATGCTCCCTTTTATCTAGCAATTCATCTACTACTGGAATAGGGTATTTATCCTTGATGGTTATGCTATTGAGAGCTCAGTAATCAACGCATATTCGCCATATTCGCCATGCAACTTGGCTGAATAACTCCTGTTTCGAGCATCTCTTTTATAATCCTTTCTATTTCATCCTTCTGGAGATATAGATACTAATATGGCCGAGTATTTACTAGAGGTTTGCTTGGAAGAATCATTATATAATGATCATGCCGACGGGTAAGAGGTAGGTTGCACGATTCGTCAAATATATCTGAAAATTCATCAAGCAAAGGAAGTAGGTTTGGATCTTCAAATTCTATTAGCTCTCCCTTAGTTTGCTCCTCAAGTTATACCAAAAAGCCACTGCATACTTTATGCAAAACCTTCTCCATTTGTTGTGTGCAACTCGTCGTTATGTCACCCCCACGTTTCCCGTGCAGTATCACCTATTTCCCCTTACTATAAAATTTCATAATTAGTTTCATAAAATTCTAAGAAATATCACCTAATGTCATCAACCATTCAATTCTGAGCATGGCCTCATGATCATCAAGAGAGCGAAGGAAGAAATATGCAATTATCTCTTGGTCCTGCAGCAACAATTTCACCCATGAGTGCCTACGATCATACTTCAAAATCCATCCGTCGGCGACCTTAACGTCAAACTTGCCACAATTCTCGATAGGTAAGGCTATCCGGATAGCAACCTTACTGTTTAGAAAGTTATTAGTGCTGCCCATGTCGATGAGAACGGTGATCGGTTGATGTTTAAGAAGGCCTCCAACTTTCATCATTTGCAGGTTTGAGTAGCAGGCTAGTGCATGTACCGTAACGTCAGTCAGTTGTGGCTCTTCTTCTGTATCTTCTTCTTCATGTTCTAGGCTCTATTCTGGATGTTCAATGATATCTTCTTCTACTGGTTCAATCATAAGAAGTCTCCCATTACTATAGCGATGCTCATGGCTCCACGGCTCGTCGCAATGCCAACATAACCCCTTCGAAGATCGCTCCCGAAGTTCTTCTCTTGTCAAACTTTTTAGTGTAGGGACTCAGTTGATAGTAGAGGGGGCTGAGGGCTTCGATATTGTTGGTTGGGGAACAACCCTAGTCCTCCGGGCTTCATGGTTCAATCACTCCTCTTGAAATCGTGTGAAAGAGATGGCTGCCATAACCGTGTACGGTTGTCGCGCTTTAGCTTCTCCTCAGATCTCCGGCTTTAAGCCCTCAATGAAGGTCCCCAATAGCTATTTTTGAGACCAATCACGAGTTTGATTAGATAACCTTTCAAACCTGGTTTGGTACTTTTCAATGGTGGAGGTTTGTCTGATCTTTGCTAGTTGTCTGTCAATATTCTCGTACTCGGTTGGTCTGAAGCAGATCAGCAGTCTTTCTTTAAATTGTCACCATGAGAGGACTTCATGAGTGTATTCAAACCAGTCAAACCACTGTATGGCATCCACTTTAAGATGTATAGCTGTAATTTTCACCATAGATGCGTTTGCGATTTTATGATACCGAAAATATCGCTCTATGTGCGGGATCCAACCAATCGAGTCTCCTTCCCATCTAGGAAAGTTCACCCTCCTGTGTGGATAGTTGGGGTTGGTCATAGAGCCTCCCCTCTCTTGAAAGTCATCTCTTCGGGCTTGGTGCGATTGGTTAGAGCTCTCTCCTTGATGTGATTTCTTTAGGCTTGGTGGTCGGCCCAAACTTAGTTCGGTAAAGAGAGTCCAAATCTTATCCGCCATTCAGGCCTCAAAGGCTTCGAATTTAGCATTAATTACCTCCTTAGATGCCATAGTATATGCCTCCAAATCTGTGATGTTAAGATCTCTCGTTTGTTGTTGGGTTAAAGGCATGAATAGGTTGAGAGAAGTGATGGTCGAAAGGGTTGGTGGATTGGTGGATGTAGGCTGCGGTTTAGGCTTGTTTTGTGGCTGTTTTGGGTGCAGTTTGAGGGTGTGGTTTGATGAAGTTTTAGGGCTTTGGATGATTATTTTGGATCTATGGTAGATGGCAGTAAAGGTTTGATAGAAATCAGTGGAAGTTGCTGCAAGTATGTACTATCTTGTAAGAGCAGAATTATCGTTGAAGAAATAGTGGTTTCTCGATGAAATTTCCATCAAAAACTCGAGAGATTCAAGGAGAGAATTGATAGCAAAATCTCAGTTTATATGACTGCAAGGATGTCCAATTTAATCAAGAAAATTTTGGCAGTATAACAGTAAGGAAATTGGTGCAAGTTGCAATAGCAAAATTCTCATCGAAAAATTTCAGCGGTTTGCGACGAAAATTTGCAGCA
>LVTN01000932.1:44261-104693 GCA_001649415.1 Musa itinerans | reverse complement strand
TAAATATAATAATAATAATAATAATAATAATAAAATAAATAAAAGAAGTGGGTCACATTAATTCCAACAGAGGAGCTCAGCAATTTTTAAACAGTTTTAAATTTGATCTCAAGTTTCACTTGTTTCCATCAGAAGGATTGTGTGAGACGTCCTTATAATTTAACCCATTTTATCTGTCCATGTAATAACAGCAATGATCAACAGTTTCACTCACAGTCATGCATACCTCCACGATCCCCATCCCCATCTTCTCTCCACCACCCTAGAGTATAGTAGCCTCCTTTTTTCTCTCAGTAAATGTTATCATTTGTGAAATGGAAGGTTCATAAGATAGATCGATAAATAGATAGATAGATGCACGTTCGCTATGGCTGCAAAATATCAAGTCAATTGTTGTGATTGTTGAATCTCAGATTTTGATGATGAAACTAAATGATTGTATTTAGATGTGTAACTGCATTTTGAGTGATGCAGGTCTACTCGATCAAGATTAGACAGTTGATGCAGGAGGAATTGACATTGCGCCGGAGGAGATCACGTAAGGATATTGGACGACAGAAGACTTCGGATGTCGGGCATCGGGCCAAGGAGAGCGGAATTGCGCCAAGGATATCGGGGTTGCGGAGGTCAATTGCCGATTGAGCAACGAGCCACAAGAGAGGACAATACGCTGAAGAATCGGACGAAGCGCCAACCAATGACGTGTCGGATAACAGAATGTCAATTCGCATTGTAATAATTGTCTAGATCGGAGTAAAGTTTTAGCTTGTGTGTGCAGGATTAACTACGATAACGATGAAGACATAAAGCAAAATAAAGTGCCGGAGTCAAGCGCGAAGGATTCGTTGAGAGTTCGAGAGTTCGACGGAAGTCCGAAGGTTCGTCGGGAATGCTGTCGGAACTAGCCGAGAATGAGTAGGGAGCTTGCCGAAGGGTTTTTCGGAAGCTCGCCAAAAGGTTCGTCGGAAGTTCACGGAGCTCACCGAGAAAGATCGGAGCTTGCCGAAGGGTTTTTCGGAAGCTCGCCAAAAGGTTCGTCGGAAGTTCACGGAGCTCACCGAGAAAGATCGGAGCTTGCCGAAGGGTTTTTCGGAAGCTCGCCAAAAGGTTCGTCGGAAGTTCACGGAGCTCACCGAGAAAGATCGGAGCTTGCCGAAGAAGCTCGTAGGAACTCGCCAAGATCAAATCGTGAAGTCTACGAGCTTGCCAGGAGTCCGCAGAATGGTTTCCGAGAATTTATCGGAAGACCGCCGGAAGTTCGCCGAAAGCTCACCGGAAGAAGTCTTGACTTATGGACTTTGTAATAACGTAGAAATTATCTTTAAAATTGTAGTTAGCACATTAATTAGGGCTAGGATTAGGTGTTAATCCTATGACCCAAGTAGGGGCCAATTCGGCCCAAGTTCGGACTGGTTTGGGCCAATTTTGGAGCCCAACCAGTGAGCTGAATTAGGGTAGGCGGTGGCACCGCCCAGAGGCCGAGAGCTAGGCGGTGGCACCTCCTGGCTGGGCGGTTGCACCACCCAGCACCCGAGCGCTGGGCGGTGGCACCGCCTGGCTGGGCGGTGGCACCTCCAGCATCGGGAACCTAAGAGAATTCAAATTTTTGGAGCCCAAATTTGAATCCTCTTGAGGCCTATAAAGACCCCAACCTTTTGAGAAGTTAGAAATTGAGATAAAGTCTTAGCAAAGTTTTTAGCAAGTCTTGTTTTCAATTGCTTGAGTGTTCACCTCCTTCTTTCTCCTTGAAAATTTGTAAGAGAGTAAACCACTTGTAAAAGGTTGTAAGAGAGGTATTTGTCCTTCCCCTTCAAAGTGATTTGCTAGTGGAAGTTGGGAGCCTCATCGAAGAAGGCTTTGTAAGTGGATGTAAGTCATTTGACCGAACCACTTTAAAATCGATTTGCGTTTATGTTCATGCATTTATCTTTCTGCAAACCTTTACTTTGCTAAGTTCACTACCCTCATCTTATTACGTACGCTTTCAATGCAATCGAAATGATTTCAATTGAAACATTACTTTTATCGTACGAAGTTTCCGAAAGTGTTTAAATCGTCGAAAGTTTATCGTTCTTTACCGCTGCACTAATTCACCCCCCTTTTAGTGCCGCTCTGGTCCTAACAGTGATGAGAGAGAGTGCTTTCCAAGCTCGCACCACGAGAAAGCCCACTCAATTATAACCTTCCCGGCACCGGTGGAGAGATAAAAAGTGTCTTGAGAATGCAGATCAAATAACAAATCAAATGAGAAACCGGATGTAAGAAAATGTATTAACCAAAAATAAATTATTTGTGAATAATTAATTACGGCACCCAAATTTTCTTGGATTGTGAGAGCTGAGGGATGCATATAACTTCCATTGTCACTATCATATTTAAGTCTAGCTAAGAATCAAGCACAAAGGTCACTCAGTAAAGTCTTGAGAAGAAGAGGAAATGGTGATGTCGTTGATGATCCCAAGTAGGGCCCATCTCCACAAAAAGTGTTCTGTAGGCAAAGTCGTTGCGACTGAGGGTCCCCTCATCATACAAGTAGCCGTTAGACACCCACATCCATAAAAACCCACATACATTGTGCGAGATCCACTCTCCTTACTTTACAGCACCCCCGGATGCTGCGAACCTCATCCTCATCGTTCGTGGCCATCCGGTCAATCAATCAACTTCCTTCACGATTCTTAATGCCAGGATCAGGGTGTACAATTAACTGCAATATTCTATTTTAAAACGTGTATGCGCCTAAGACGAAGCTCGTACAAACTTATGTTCGTGTGGGGAACCACATGCTAACCATAGACGCTTATACGTAACGGTATGGAACTTACGGGCCAAGCGATTCCCACAACCGATTCACCTGCGACCGACAAGGACGGGTGAACGAATCCGTCCCCGCAACACAAATGATCATTCTATCCTCCGGTAGCCGGAGAGCGCCCTTCTTCGTTCGCGATGACATAGGTGACATTTTGACACAGAATAGGGTCTATAGACGGAAAGGTGCTCAAACGGAATCGGGTAGGATCGGTGCCGGCAACCGGTAGGCGAGCATCTGTCAACGGGAAACAGCCGGTCACCTGGCGGACTCTTCAGTTGTGTTCCCCGTTTAAATTTCTTGCTTCTCTCTCTGCCTTCACTCATCTCTGTTCACTCGCCGTTGAAGCTTAAACAAGCTTCTAGGGTTGGCAAGATCTGTCCTCTCCTCCCAAATCTTTCCTTACCGAAGAGGTTTTCGAGATTAGTCTGTAGTGGTTTTGGCTCCTTGGGATCGAAACGTCTTGTGGGTAGGTTTTCTGGTGGTTCGAACGTTCGCGGTTCTCTCATCTCCGGAGCGATGGAATCGAGGTCTGAATCGAAGACCAATTCTAATCCTAGACAAGTACGGATACACGGTGCTGCAAAATCGAGGGTCTCGAGGCCGATGGAGTGCGCAAGGAAGAAGGAGACGTTGCAACTGGATCGGAACGTGTCGGAAGATGGATCAAGCACTTCCGAGTCCTCTTGCGGCATGTCTGTGTTGAAGGCTGGCAGATTTGAAACCAGGAAGAGACAAAGTAGGGTGAAACCCGTGAAGGTAGTATCTCAAGGTGTCGGTGAGGCGGTGGTGGTACCACCGTTGCAGTTGGAACGGACGATTGGCAAGAGAAGATGTACTTGGATCACACCCTTCTCTGGTACGTGGTTTCAGCTTTCTTTGTTCATTGCATAATTTTTCATCTAATGAAGCAAATAAATATATAGGAGAATGCTTAATTATAATATGGTATGAGGATCTTATTTCCTCTGCTTGCCTTCGTACATGGTGAAGTGATACATTGTCATACCGAAACAGAAGTTCAAAATGGTAGGTACTTCAAGTGACAAACAAATTAGTCGGTGCAAAATAGTCAAAATGGTTCTTTCTGAAGAAAGTTTCTACGGTCAACACCTTTGGATCTTTGTTATTTCCCACAATCTCTAATATGCTATTTAACGTGGTTTTGATAGTAAGCTGTCCTAGATAGGTTAAACTTAGGATTGGAGGTTGCTCCCTAAAGAAGTGCATAGGAAGTGAAACTAGCGAGCTATATTATGATAACTACTTCTTCCTATCCAAGAAATTTTTTCAATCCCTGTTTTTGTTGCTTTTTTTTTTTTAATTTGTTTGTGTCTTTTGAATTGTGAAGAGTAAGAAACTATCTTGTTCATTATTGTCATTTTTTAGGATGTTGGAATGCCAGCATTTATGGAAGTCGTGGGACAGGAAATGGTGCTCATTCATATGTTTCTTTCTTCTTGTCCTTTTCTCTAAATTACGTGAAATATTTTATTTACTGATTTTGTGTGGGCCATTTGTTCCCTTAAAGCTCGTGTGGTTGCATCATAGAGTAGACAAATATCAATAATGAATAGACAGACAAGAACATGGCACACTCCAACCGCTGTGACAGAGAAAATCTCATAAAATTATACTACAAGGCATGAATAAAACAATTATTACATGTATGTTATCTATACAGCTCATATGAGATGCAAGCATTTAACACAAATTAATCTTATGTAGATGATGTAAGTGTCCCACATATATTTAGTACATTAACATAAAGAATTATACATGGTACAGTAAAGCTACTGTATTGCCAAGAGAGCTATAGTTATGATTGTGCCACATAATTATATATGATATTTAATTGTTATGGCTTAAAAGTAATTTCATTTTTCTCTTTTATGACTATCAGTAATAGATACACATTTGTTCAGATATTACTTTCTCCAAAGTAATTTCTGATATTATTGTTATGTTTGAAAAAATAACACCTTTTTTGCTCTTACAAGTAATTTTGACAAATTCATTCAAATATTACTTTCTCAAAAATATTTTCTAATTTCTTGCTGATTTCTTGTCTAATGAGTGCTTAAGTTGCTTTGCATATAGATACATCCATAGTGACCATGGAAACTAATTTAATCATTATAAACATTGAAATCCTAACATTTTGGTTGTAAGTACCTTCACTATGCATACATTATCCCAGGCAACCCTTTTAAGCGTCTTCAGTATGAAGTATTCCCCAAACTAATTATTTTCAGATATTAATTAATTTTGAAATTTTTTATTCTTTCATTCATGTAATAAATTTATTTATTTATTTATGCAGTCAATTGTTAAGTTGGATGTATTTAGATGTACACATATTCAATATTCTTTATATCCCCCTTAAGCAATATTTTCTGGCTTCATCTCTGTTGACGCATATCACAAAGTATCCATATATTGATGTCCCACTAAAATATGACATGAACACGTCAAACATTTTGAAGTACCCATGCATTATAGAAAAAAGAAAATCCATAATTCTATTTAGATCCAATCAGAGCCCAATTGTGTTGAATATAAGTATGAATCATGATAGCCTAGTAATTTGGTTGCAAAATGATCCACTTAAATTGATGAAAAGATAATATGTGGGTGCACATGGGAGATGATTGCTAGTCAAAACCCAACATAGTACGGATGCTTGAGATAATTTGTGCTTTGAAGAAATGCTGCAGACGGGAGTGCAACTTTTGCAGTCAAATACTGTAGAGAGTCTTTAACAGTGGTTCCAGCTATGTTGCAATCAAGGCTAGATCTCTCTGTTGTCTTGCACCAAACGACACAATTATAACAAAGGAAATTTTGGTTCAAAGAAGAGGGTAATAGTTGATATGATTTTATAAGGTGGTTTCACACTTGTTGAACCTTTGTCTACTGGTGATTGCATTTTGAGAAGGTATCACCATAATTTTGAACTTTAGAGGTAAACCAATTAGTATGAGATCATGTTAAATTAAATGGTGAAATCATGAGAAGTATGGTTGGTCTTAAATTTTTTATCAATGTCCTTAAATCTAAAAGCCTAGAAGAGGAATGGGAATAGTTGATCCAATTTTACTTTTGCTTGTAAGGTAGTTTCACACCTGTTGTATCTTGTCTACTGGTGATTGCATTTTGAGAAATTATCACAAGAATTTTGAACCATGGAGGTAAACCAACTAGTATGAGATCATGTTGAATTAAATGGAGAAACCATGAGAAGCCTGACTGGTCTTAAATTTTTTATCAATATCATTGCATCTAAAAGCTTAAGTCAATAGATGAGACATGATCTGAATTTATATTCTTAATAGTTTGAATTTTGGAATTGCTTGTAGCTTCCACAACATCAAGTATTTTGATGAGAGCGGAACCCAGAAATAATTACCTGAAAGTAATTATGTTCTTCAGAATTTAGTTAGACATAATTCCTTATCATGAGTGGAGATGGCATCAAACGATCAAAATCCATAGGATATCTATTGAAACCCTTATATATGTAGATGAACAACACAAAAGAGAATATGACTGGTCATAAATTTTTTATCAATATCACTGCATCTAAAAGCTTAAGTCAACAGATGAGACATGATCTGAATTTATGTTCTTAATAGTTTGAATTTTGGAATTGCTTGTAGCTTCCACAACATCAAGTATTTTGATGAGAGCGGAACCCAGAAATAATTACCTGAAAGTAATTATGTTCTTCAGAATTTAGTTAGACATAATTCCTTATCATGAGTGGAGATGGCATCAAACGATCAAAATCCATAGGATATCTATTGAAACCCTTATATACGTAGATGAACAACACAAACGAGAATAATGGATTTGTAATGTTTAATTGATTTTTTTCTTTTCTCTTTTTTTTTCGAAGTGTTGAATATAGTTTAATATGATAAACCACAACATGAACTTAATTATGAAAAAGATGATGTTATTCTCTAAAACCAATAAATGAACCTCTTGTGACTGAAATTTTGTATCTCTGTTGTGGTGGTCGTGTCTTTGGATGGGATTATCTCAGAAAGTATGTAGTTCACACCCGTGGTACTGATAGAAGTACCAAAAAAATCTTGATGCAAGCAAACTGAAATTTTTGTGGTTGCAGTTGTATTGAGATGCTACAGATCCATTCTGAAAAAAATCAAGAAGACATCTCTTAGGTGGCTTGTTTATTTTGCTTTGTCTGTAGAAAATATGTTTTTGAGTTTTTCTAATCTGCAATAGAATCACTAGTTTGAGCCCTGTTATGTGCTTCCTGTCTTAACAGCATTGGCTTGTCAGTTTAATAGAAGCAACGGCATTGATATCAGTTAATTGCATTGACTAGTGATACTTGTTTTCCTAACTGCACACTGATTGGCACTAGTTGAAAACCAAGCACAAAGTGAGCTACTCTGACCTCAGTCAGTCATTCAGAACCATAAATGTTTATAATGGTCTTACTTGTATTTCATTTTATTTTAGATTCATTTTATCGGAAATACAACTTCTCTTTGAATGACTGATTGGCACTAGTTGGAAACATATAAATCAAAACAAGAATTACCAAAGATAAGCAACATGTAGAAGTAATACTGGGAGTTCTTTTTGACTAGTGATACTTGTTTTCCTAACTGCACACTGATTGGCACTAGTTGAAAACCAAGCACAAAGTGAGCTACTCTGACCTCAGTCAGTCATTCAGAACCATAAATGTTTATAATGGTCTTACTTGTATTTCATTTTATTGGAAATACAACTTCTCTTTGATTTGTTATGTTCATTTTTGGGCCTTCTTCCCTTCCAGAACCACTTTATGTTTCTTTTCATGATGAAGAATGGGGACTGCCGGTTTATGACGACCAAAAGCTTTTTGAGCTACTTAGTTTATCAGCAGCATTGTCAGAATTCAGCTGGCCAACTATTCTGAACAAGCGAGAGAAATTTAGGTTTGCAATTTTCTCTTCTAAACCTTCAGTTGAGACAAATGGAACCTTTGGGATTTTATAAACTTGAGCCTTAAGTTTATCTAATACTGCTTTCATCAGGAAGTTGTTTGATAATTTTGATCCCACCTCTGTTGCTAAATTCACTGAAAAGAAGATACTTTCACTTAAATCCAGTGGTAGTTTGTTATCAGAGCAGAAGATGCGAGCAGTTGTAGAGAATGCAAGACAGATATTTAAGGTAAAAGATCTTTATCTAGCTTTTAACTTTTAGCACTGTCATAGTTCTTTCCTGATGAAATTTAACCTCCATTGCTTATTTATAGCTATTATATTAAATAGTAGTGGAAGAATCCTTAAGCTTTTTACTTTTTAGGACAAATGAACATCAACAACACTGATCATTCTAGTTTGTTCATTGTTGTATCTCCGCCGACGTTGGTCCTGACAAGTTGCAACAGTTTTAATTGAACAGTCAACCAAGTGACCACATCTTAGCTGGCACTACCTCTCCAAATAAATGAAGTGACCTCCACACATACATGGAAAAGAAGAACAAGAACAAAAACTCATGACCAAGTTTCTTCTTTATGAGAGAGAAAGCAATTCCTGTTTTCAACATGTCTGGCACTGCCACCTCTTGCATTTTAGTAATATAGTTGCATGTAGATTTCCATGCATAACAAGCATAATTTCAGTATTCAACTACCTAACTAGTATCCTCACCATCTAGCAATGTTTGTCCTCTATGGCACCTGAACATATTGGAAGAACTGTCGACTATAAGATACCTTTTTTCTTTTCTGTTTGGTATTATTCAAAAAGTTCCCCAGAAAGTCGTTCAGAATAGATGGTAGCTGATAAGTGCAACTTGTTGACTATTTTGTTTGAATTTTGTCTTCTGGGAGGTGATATTGTGTGCGACGACTTTGATAGCATATACTGCAATATGTTGATGAGACAAGTGTTTCTCATGTATAATGGAAGATAATTTAGATCCTTTTTTCATTTAGTTGCTTATTTCAAGTTGACAATTGATTGATCATGTAACTGATAAGTGTAACTGGCCGACTATTTTGTTTGAAATTCATCTTCTGGGAGGCAATATTATGTGCAACGATTTTGATAGCATATAATGCAATACGATGATGACACAAGTGTTTCTGTTATATATCCATCCTCCATTATCGAATCTTAAAGTACAGTTCTGGTATATAATTTTAAGAACACCTTCTTAAATTGCAAAGATATATATTTCAGCTAAATGTGGTAAACATAATACGTCAACTAGGTTCCTTCCTGAACTTTGATCTCAATCTACTCATTATGCATGCCTTTTTAACTGCAGGTAATTGAGGAATTTGGGTCCTTTAGCAACTATTGTTGGAGCTTTGTCAACCACAAACCAGTTGTCAATGGATTCCGCTATGCCCGTCAAGTGCCCGTCAAGAGTCCCAAAGCTGAGATCATAAGCAAGGACCTGATGCGGCGAGGATTCCATTGTGTTGGTCCAACCATTATATACTCTTTTATGCAAGCAGCAGGAATTGTTAATGATCATCTCTCGAGCTGCTTCAGATTTACAGACTGCAACGGCTCATGCTACAACCAGTTGAACATAAAAACAGAGGCAACTTCATTGGCCAAAACACTGAATCAATTGTGCACATTGCAGGCTTAAGGAAACACAGCGTTCGCTTAGCAAAGTTACTTCAGACAGGTAATGTTCCCTATGCAGTTCAAACACTGATATAAGTTGTGGCTCTGTGATTAAAAAAAAAAAAAACAAATGATGTGTGCAGTTTATAAGTTGTGATGTGTCTTGTAGGATTTATCTTTTTATTGTCATATATGTATTGTATCATGATCACAACAAACTCTTTACCTTTATTTGTCATTGAATTGCAAGAACTTCTTATTACTAGCATCAGGTTGTGTTATTTACTGTTGTCCTTGTTTATGACAGTTCTTTGACTCGTACTAAATTCAAGTATGTCCATCTCTTGTTATAAAGAGGCTGGTTTTTTCAGCCATGAATTGTTCAATGCAATGTGGGTCTTCAATTGAATATTTGCAATGAGCGCTTAATGAAGGTCGAGTAATAGTAGATACTGTTCATGTAATAGAAGACTAAAAAGAGAGGAAGAGACATCATGATAATAATGATAATATAATAAGTAATAGTTTATATATATATATATATATATATATATATATATATATATATATATATATATATATATATATATATATATATATATATATATATATATATATATATATATATTATTACAAGTGCAATGTGGCCTTAGGATGCCTTTGAACACGGACCAGGGCCCATATATAACGCATCTTATTATTTATTTATATATAACGCATCTTATAATAAATTGTTAAAGTGTTTAAAGCTAACGAGCACCTTCATCCTCAGTTAGAGACGATTCTTTTCCCTAAGCCATCATCTCGGACGACTCTTTTTCCTAAACCATCATCTTTAGAAGTAAAATCAAGATGCAAAATAAGCCCACCCCAACTATGCCATAGAAAAAAAACTCTCATATGCACAAGTCGTTCCCTTGTTCTTTCTTCTGAGTCATCATTTTTACTCTAAACCCGTTGAAGATGTTGACTCGATTAGATGAAGAAATGACAGTGCAGTAAATGAAACTTGAACGTTGGCGAGTGATGGGTTATGGGTTAAGTAGGGCTGTCATTGAATTGTACACCGCCACAGCAGATAGGGACATCATGTTTGTTAGTTGATAAGCTTAGTCATCGCCATTACTACAACAAAAGAAAACATAATCCATTGAAAGAACTCCTAACGTTACTAAAATTACAATCATGGTTATGATTACGATCAAATCGGATGGTTAAATCAAAAAAATAAAATGGGAATATTAATTGAGTCGTTGGTTGGATGGTTATCTTAAAAATGACCCGATAAATTTTTGGATAATCCGCAAAAACCAATCAGGTTAAAAAAAACTGATCTGAATTTATAAATATAACTAAGATTATTTAAATATTCTTTATTTATTTATTTATTATTTTTATAAATTGAAGTCAAACTTTCTTGATATTCCAACCACATACACTAAGGGGGTTCGAGAACATAAGCAACTTGAACCCCCAAAACAACAGTCTCTTATACTATTTACTTCTCACTTTTTTACAAATTTTTTTTTTATTTTTTTTATCTGTGTATTTTGTTGGGCTGACATCCCATAGTTGGTTCAGCCCATGGTGGGCTTTAACAGTCCACAGTCCACCACCTCTATAATCTAACCCTAAATCATATTAGAGGGGGTGTAGTGATTGTGAAAAAGGGACAGAAAAAGAGCAGCGAAAATTGTTGCAGCATCTTGATTCAAAAAGGAGGAAAACAAGATATAAAAACAAGAGAAAGAAATGGAAGAAAACAAGGACAACATAGAGAGACTGTTCTCAATCATCTAGCAGTGTTCTCATCTCAAGTTAGATCAAATCTACAATAGATTCTTGTTGTGATTACTTGAGGGAGAATTTGGATATTGTGCACAGTGACGTGATCCTTGTATCCCAGTTATTCTCTTGTGATTATTGCTAGGGTTTTGGGCAAGAGATTGAGATTTGTATATTCATTATTCTTATAGTAGATTATCTCTAGTTTGCCCCGTGGTTTTTACCCTTCACATTGGAGAAATTTTTCACGTATATCTTGGTATTCTATTTGATTGTTATTCCAATTAATTCTGCTGCGTGTTATGGCCTGCTAGTATTTGTTCATATACAAAAGTTTATTTTTCTTTATATCCTAACAATTGGTATTTGAGTAGGGTTTTGGTGATTTAATTTTGTATTTAAATATAGAGGCCAGTAATATTTCTCGCATGATTAGTTTAAATGGAAACAATTAGATGATATGGAAACCAAGAATGGAAGATCTCTTGTATTGCAAAGATTTGTATAGACCTTTGCAAGGGAATAGTGCAAAACCCACAATTATGACAGATGATTAGTAGAAGAGGTTAGATCGAAAAATAGTTGGGTTTATTCGACAATGGCTTGATGATAGTGTCTTTCACTATATTTCTACTGAAAGTTCTACATATTCTCTTTGGAAAAAATTGGAAAGTCTTTATGAAAGAAAAACAGTTAGCAACAAAGCTATTTTTATCAGAAAACTTGTGAACCTAAAATATAAAGTGGGTACTTCTATTGCTGAGCATTTGAATGAAATGCAGAGTATAACTAACCAGTTATCATCTATGAAAATATCTCTTAATGATGAGTTGCAGGCATTGTTACTTCTCAGTTCATTGCTAGAAAGTTGGGAGACATTGATGGTTTCCCTCAGTAATTCTGTGCTAGATGGTGTTATCACCATAAGTCAAGTAACAAGCAGTTTGTTGAATGAGGAGTTGAGAAGAAAGAATTCAATAACATCTTAGAATGATTCACAGGCACTTATCTCAGAGAACAAAGAAAGGTCAAAGTCTAGAAGTAGTTCACGCATAGGTAGAAGAAAGTCAAGGTCAAGAAAAGATATTGTTTGCTATAATTGTGGTGAGAAAGGACATTACAAGAATTAATGTAAGTAACCTAAGAAGAGCAAGAAAAAGGGAAAAGAAGCGGAGTCTACAGAGTCAAAAGATAATATCACAATTATAGTGCAGGGTGGTGATTATTTGATTTTGTCTCCTTTTGATGATATTTTTTCTTGTGTGTGTCAGGATCTTGAGTGGGTGATTGACACAGGTGCTTCTTATTATGCTACACCACAGAGGGAGTTTTTTGCTACTTTCAGTTTGAAAACTTTGGTTTTATCAAGATGGGTAACTATGGTATGGCAGACATTATTGGCATGGGTGATATCCATATAAAGACCAACCTTGGCTGCAAGTTGGTGCTTAAGGATGTGATATATGTGGTTGACTTAAGGCTGAATTTAATTTCATTTGGAAGGCTAGATGATGAAGACTACGATAGCATATTTCATAGAGGGTAATGAAAGCTCAGTAAGGATTCTTTTATTGTGGCTAGTAGAAAGAAATGTTATACTTTGTACAGGTTGTAGGCCAAAGCTTGTGGTGAGCAGTTGAATGTTACAGAGAAAGACTTCAGAATAGAGTTATGGCATAGGCGACTGGGACACATGAGCGAGAAGGGGTTGCAAGCTCTTTCCAAGAGAGAGGTATTGCCAGACTTTAAAGGTACACATTTGAACCCTTGTATTGATTGTTTGGCTGGTAAACAACACAGAGTTTCATTTGCTAGTCCTGCTATATTCAGAAAAATGCATGCCTTAGACCGTGTTTATACATATGTATGTGATCCTTTGAGGACAAAAACTCATGGTGGATTTGTTAATATTCCTGGTATAAGTGATGCACGTTATTTTGTCACTTTTATAGATGATTTTTTCAGGAAAGTTTAGGTCTATGCTTTGAAGACCAAAGATTAAGTTATTAATGTCTTCAAAGAGTTTCATGTTAGGATTGAAAGGGATACAGAAAGGTAATTGAAATGCATAAGATTAGATAATGGTGGTGAGTATACAGGATTATTTAATTATTATTGCAGGTTACATGGGATCCAACATGAGATGACAGTTCCTAGTACACCTCAGCATAATGATATTGTAAAGAGGATGAACTGCACCATCATGAAAAAGATCAAATGTATGCTTTCACAGGCCAAGCTACTCAAAAAGTTTTGGGATGATGCTTTGAGGACTGTAGTTGATGTGATTAACTTATCACCATGTACAGCCCTAGATGGTGATGTTGCAACGCATGTATGGTCAGGGAAAAATGTTTCCTACAAGCATTTGAGAGTATTTGATTGTCGTGCATTTGCACATGTTCCAGACAATGAGAGGTCCAAGCTGGATGGTAAGACTAAATAATGTATTTTTCTTGGCTACTCACATAATCATTTTGGTTACAAGCTTTGGGATCCAGAAAAACAGAAAGTGTTTAGAAGCAGAGATGTAGTCTTCTTTGAGGATTTGAAGAAGAAGGCACCAACTAATACTTCTGCAAATGGATTAGTAGATTGTGACCCAATTACTCCTCTAGTATATCAGGGTGATGGGGGAGATGTGCAGGAAGATGGTGTAGAGCCTGATGTTGATCTACTTGTTGAGAAGTTGGAGAGCAACTTCCCGTAGAACCTCGGTTGAAAAGATCTTCTAGACAACGTCAACCTTCCAAAAGATACTCTACAGTTGAGTATGTGATGCTTACTGATGCAAGTGAACAAGAGAATTACTAAAAAGCTGTTCAAAGTGAGCAAAAAAAAAATGGTTAGTAGCTATGCAGGAAGAGATTGATGCTCTTCAGAAGAACCATACTTATGATTTGGTGCTACTACCAAATAGAATGAAAGCCTTGAAGAACAAATTAGTTTTTAGGTTTAAGACTCAAGAATATTGTTCTCAACTAAAGTACAAAGCTAGATTAGTTGTGAAAAGCTTTAGTCAAAAGAAAGGTATTGACTTTGAAGATATATTTTCTCCTGTTGTTAAAATGTCTTCTATTCTTGTTGCTCTTGGTATTGCTGCTAGCCAGGACTTGGAGGTTGAGCAGTTAGATGTGAAGACAGCTTTCCTTCATGGTGATTTGGAGGAGGAAATTTATATGGAACAACCAGAAGGCTTCAAAGTCAAAGGTAAAAAGAATTTTGTCTACAAGTTGAAGAAGAGCTTGTATGGGCTAAAGCAAGCTCCAAGACAATGGTATAGAAAGTTCAATTAATTTATGACAGAAAATGAATACAAAAAAACGGCTTTAAATTATTGTGTGTACATCAAATGGTTTGGTGAGAATTTTATTATTCTCTTACTTTATATTGATGACATGCTTATTCTTGGGAAAGATATATCTAAAATTGACAGGTTGAAGAAGGAATTGAGTGAGTCTTTTGCAATGAAGGACATAGGGCCAGCAAAGCAAATATTGGACATCTAGATTTCCTGTGATAGAAAAACCAAGACAATTTGGTTGTCACGGGAGAAATATATCGAGAAGGTATTGGAAAGATTCAGTATGAGCAATGCAAAACTAGTTGGTTCTCCTCTTACAGGTCACTTCAAGTTGTGCTCATAACAGAGTCTATCAAGTGATAAGGAGAAGGAGAAAATGCAAAAGGTTCCTTATGCTTTAGTAATTGAAAGTTTAATGTATGCAATGGTATGTACGAGGCCAGACATCGCATATGCAGTGAGTGTTACTAGCAGATTTCTTACAAATCCAAGCAAAGAGCACTAGGCAGTAGTGAAGTGAATTTTTAGATATCTCAAAGGGAGCTCTAAGGCTTGTTTAAGCTTTTTAGGTGGACCACTTGTGTTGATAGGTTACACGGATACAGATATGGCAAGAGATATAGATACGAGGAAGTACACATCAGGTTATGTACTTACTTTTGCAAGGGGGCGGTGTAATAGCAATCCAGATTGCAAAGGTGTATTGCTCTCTCCACCACAGAGGTAGAATATATTGCTGCTACAGAAGTATGCAAAGAAATATTATGGATGAAAGAATTCTTATAAGAATTGGGGCTAAAACAGAAAAATTATATGGTGCATTGTGACAACCAAAGTGACATCCATTTGTGTAAGAACTCAATATTTCATTCCAAGTCAAAGCATATAGATGTCAGATATCACTGGATTCGAAATGTATTTAAAGAAAAGTAGTTGCAGCTTCAGAAAATTCACATAGATAATAACAGAACAGATATATTAACAAAGACTTTACCAAAAGAAAGACAGGAGATATACGGACAGGTGGTCAGCATGGCTTCATATTGAGGAGTCATTGAACAACCTCCCTTATGGACTGAAGGGGGAGGTTGTTGGGCTGACAACCCATAGTGGGTTCAGCCCATGGTGGGCTTTAACAGCCCATAGCCCACCACCTCTAAAACCTAACCCTAAATCATATTAGAGGGGGTGTGGTGGTTGCGAAAAAGGGGCAGAAAAAGAGCAGCAGCAAGGGTGAAAATTGTTGCAGCATCTTGATTCAAAAAAGAGGAGAAAAAGGCAGAAAAATAAGAAAAAGAAAGGGAAGAAAACAAGGACAACGCAGAGAGATTGTTCTCAATCATCTAGCAGTGTTCTCATCTCAGGTTAGATCAAATCTACAGTAGATTCTTGTTGTGATTACTTGAGGAAGAATTTGGATATTGTGCATAGTGACATGATCCTTGTATCCCGGTTATTCTCTTATGATTGTTGCTAGGGTTTTGGGTAAGAGATTGAGATTTGTATATTTATTATTTTTATAATAGATTATCTCTAGTTTACCCTGTAGTTTTTACCCTTCACATCGGAGGGATTTTCCACGTATATCTTGGTGTTCTATTTGATTGTGATTTCATTTAATTTCGCTGCGTATTATGATCTGCTAGTATTTGTTCATATATAAAAATTTATTTCTTTTTATATCCCAACATATTTCAATACGAGTCAAACAGATCTAATGTTTCTTCCATTCATGTCGGTTACCACTTATTATATGACCTTAGAGCCTTAGCAATTCAGCACTCACTACATAATCTGGAATATACGGATGGAAGTTTGAAAAGAACCATCTTGGGACATAAATATACTCGATTTATTTACAGACTGTTTATCCGTATGGATGAAAGAGGTTATTCTTCTAAAACCCCCCCCCCTTTTTCCAAAGATATTTCTCTTCCTAGAAATCCACCTCATGACAGTGAGATGATGGGCTCACACCTCAACTTTGACTTGGCTTCGCATTGCACGTTCCTATGATGCACAATATCTTTCTCGTTGTCTACGTGATAGCTTCCATCTCTCCACGCCCGGCTATGGAGACGCGCGTTACTTGGTCAAGCCGAGCAGCAACAAAGGCATAACTCTACTCGGAATGAGAAGCTACACTGAGGCCCGCCAAACACGCTCGAATGCGGGGGGACGAGTGTGTCCCAAAGACCGTAAGATTCGCGATGGATGGAAGTCGTCATCAACGTAAGATATAATTTAACTTCGATCAGGAGTTAGAAATTAAATTGGTTTACAAGTCTTATCTTTGATTAGGAGGTCTATGTTGGTGCCAAACCAATTCAAGTAGAAGACTCTTCTGCTAGGTTTATAAATTAGGGTGCATACCGGCAAGGCAAAGGGAGGGTCAGAGGAAGAAGAAAGGAGCAAAATAGCAGTAATAAGGTTTCTTTTTCTTATTTGGTTTCTTCTCTCCTCTTTGAATTTTTTGTGAATTTAATCTAACATGGTATTAGAGCCTAGATCTTATTATAGAGAGAGATCCTATTAGAGAGAGAGAATAAAAGAGAGAGGTTCTCTACCAAACAAAGAAGAAATTTTTTATTAAGGAGAGAAATAAAAAAAAAAAAAGAGAAATTATTTATAAAAAAAATACAAAGAGAGAAAGAGGGAGAAATTACAGGTGCTTGTGACATTGACAAGGAGTAGATCCATCTCATCGGCATGACTCCCCCAAATAATATAATCTAATCTTAGATTCCGTAAACTATGATCGGTAGTGCATGATGAAGTATATTTAAAGCTTATCTAGGCAAAGTCTACAATATAGCTCACCACCATTGAACAATCACCGGTTAACTAAAGAATGAAAATATACTAGTATGTATTTTAAAGTTCTAATCAGTTTTTGGCTAAAAAAACACAATTCTTACAAAAGAAACTCATGAAACATTGTTGTGCTCCTTTAGAAATATAATATTTTAACACTAACGATGCTTCTTTGGAAATATAATAATATAATAATTAGATTTCTCTGAGGAACTTAATTATGATTTCTAAAATTGAGTAGATTTCTTAAACGAGCACCACGACTTGTAGCTCATGATACTTATTGCTTGATCTTATTGCTCATGATAATATAATAAGCTCATGATACTTAATTACCATTGTTGCTTAGTAAATAATATTATTTGGGATATATTTGTTATGATAAATTTTCTTGTGATTTGGAAATACATTAAGTTTCCATCTTCTTTGAACCAAATGAATCTAATGGTTGTGTGACTTGTAGTTAGTAAAAGTTTTATCATCTTATAGAAACCAACTTTAAAGTTATCCAATTTTGATTTTCACTGTTTGTTTTATTCAGGTACTACACATTGTGAGGAGCAAATGAAGAATTATTTTGATATTAATATGCCACTGTAAACTTGTATAAAGATAATCTTTTGTTTTAAAAATGTGTATATGAAGTAGGACATACTTGAATATTGGAGACTATAATATTTTTTTGTCTAAAATTGATATTGTTGATGAAACAATGTGATAATCTTTTTATATAGCTAACTACTATTTAGGTATCTCAACTATTTTTAAGTGTAATTATATATAAAGCATCTTATATATTATTACAATTGTCATCCATTATCAGTTATTGTTGTTTTAAAAAAGATCAATTTCTCCTACAGTTTGTTCTATAAAAAGCATGATCTATAACCACAGTTGTTTCAAAACAAAAACAAAAGACTACAATTGTTGATTGCGAGCTTAAAACTCCATTACTACTAATTGTTGATTGTAGGCCAAAAAGGTCTATTAGTACTGAATTTAAAGTAAAATACTTGCTCACTCGAGAATAACCAATCCCTTACTTAGTTCATTACTTAGGTCTCAAACTAAGACAAGCAAACATCACGACAAACATCACGATTTACCGCTGTAGTGTGCCTACAATTAAACAAAATCTCTATGTTACATTTTCAATTTATTTTTGACGGTGTTAGATAAAATCAAAATTTTATCAATCTATAATTTTTATCACATCACCTTTTTTTTTTAACTTTGTTGCCCGTAAGTAATTCCTGGGGCCACTTATTTGGATGGAGGCTATTAAAGCCTCGTTTCGTGTGAGCATGAAGGTGTTTGGAAGAATATTTTGTTGTATATTTTTATTCAATTTTTATCTAGGGCTAATTATATATTATCTTTTATATTTGGATCATATTAGCATCGTGATCCTTCTACTTAAAAAATTTTACATTGGGATCTCTATAATTTTGAAAGTGAAATAAATAATCTAATTTGTCCTAACGTCATCAGTTGCATTGATAGAAATACAACATGTGACACTACATGCTAGATCGTCATAAAAATGATAGGTAAATAGATAATTTTTAATATTCTTTCTATTTTCAATACGTGGGATGTTGAAATTATCTCTTTGTCGATAAAATCGTCAGAAACGAAAGGGATATTAAAATTATTTTTTTGTTAATTACTTTCATACCGATTCAACACATGATATCACATGTGTTTTTCGTCAATACAATTGACGTCGTTAGGATAAATGAGGTTATTTGTTTCATTTTAAGACTATAAGGATGTCAATGTAAATTTTTTAAATATAAAAATTATGATACTAATATAGTGTAGGTACGGGGGCTAGTAAGTAATTAGCTTTTTTATCTACTTCACTTTATCTAATTTTACTTTTTCTCTTCTTAATTTTGCTAGTGTCAGAGGATCTTCCTCCTCCGTTCCCACGTTTGTGCAGGTTCCGAATGTATGTTAGGTTGGTATTCCAATATTACCTTCACGAGAGGTTCGGAATACGTCTTAAGATAATGAATCGAGCCTCCGAATTCTGTTAGATCATTCACTTTAATTTTATTTGTATATTACATTTGATTCCCGATTAGTTTAAATCTATTGTTTTAACAGAAGGAAGGTAGGCGAACGCAAGATACGACTTTGAAGCCCTATCGAGAATATGGAAAAGGCAACTCATATAATTTGTTATTAAAAAGCGGGCGAGTGCAGAGTGTGGGGGGGGGGGGGGGAAGTCACATACAGCTGCAGGACCTCAATACCGGACAAAATCACCTTAAGTTGGTATGACCCAAACGTGCGTCAACCTCTCAATGGCCGAAGCTTGCGTTTCTTTCAGGCATTTCAACACGCATTGCAGATTTCCCCTCGCGTCACGCGTCACGCGTCACGCGTCGACTCTACCAAACATCATTCTTTGTCTTTTTCTTTTTCTTCCGTGCCAAATGTTAAATCCATCTCGAGTCAAACTACGTTGATAAACGTAACTAAAGGCAAAAGTTCTCTGGTGCAGATTGAAACCAACTCTTCCACCAAACCTCTGTGAACAAAACCATAACAAGCATCATCGACCTACTTCCTCGCTTTCATGGCCATGCATGTTCTGTTGTAACTCAAGGTAAAAAAAAATTTTAATTTCTCCTTCACAGGGATTGAATGATTCTTTTCTTCAACTTTTTTATTCTTTATTATAATTTTTTTTTTAAAGTTAAAAATCAAAATTGATTTAAATATATTTGAGTTTGATGAGTTAAATTTGGATATAGATTTAAGAATGACATATATTTGGTTTATTTTACCAACATTTTGTGTCAAAAATAATATTACTAAAATTTTATCAAAATTTTGAGAAAAATAGAGGAAGAAAGAAAATATAGAAGTTTTCATGATTTCGCTTATTTTCCTTGATTCCTTTTGTTTCTCCAAAACATCTTTATATTCTTTTCGATCGTTCTCACTGAAGAATCATCTCGATTATACTTTAGGTGACTCCTCAACAACGCTTGCATGAGATCGAGGAATACGTTTAGGACAGTGCTCACACGTTTTAATGTTCCTCTTCTAAATTTTTTATTTTAATTTCTATACATTTAACCTATTTTGATTTAGTATTACTGTTCCAACAATCTAAGCGTATTCCCTCTCCCATTAGAAATAAACAAGATGCTAACAAAAAATAAAAAGGAATATTTATTCATGTTAATCCTTGTGTAAGTGTTTGATTATTTGTTAAATAATTTAATTTAATTATCCGATTAACATCATGAAATAAATATTTTATAAGTGTTATTCTCGTTACTGTTATATTTATTCAATTATAGTTGTTTAATTATTATTTCATCATCTTATTAATATGTATTAAAAAAAGGAGATATCATTATTGTTATAGTGGTTGTATGATTATTTCATCATTTATTTAGCTGCAAAAATTTGGTAACTTGAACTATACCTTCAGTTCCTATTTTTAGATTTATATTAAAGAGAAAATAACTTTAACAACATTCCTTTATTCTATACACATCAATTTTATATTAAAAAAAACATATAATTCAATAAATAGCATTTGTTAATTATGATATAATTATTTTACATATATATTATGTTAGATTGTTATCAAAATTATTTGTGAAATCTATTTACCCTATACGAACATTATAACAAATACTCTAAATAACAAATACTCTAAAAGGTGAGACAAAAAGAATGTACTCAACTTACTTTTAAGCTGTATTAAATCAGGATTTGTAACCATCAGAACTTTTAAATTTTATTTTACAGATATTATGTATCTACTCTATTCCCTTAAGCTTAATCCTAAATGGGAATTGAGTTTAGCAAGTGGCTTGAACAACAAGAAGCTTGGCTGATAACTGTAGATTTGATTTCTACTATGCAAAATTATCCCCCTTTTTGAATCCTTCTAGATCTACTGATTCTGAAAAATCTCCTAACAAAATTGAATATCTCTGTAATTTTAGAACCCTTAGCTATCTTTCAGATGACTTTTATGAGATCTATAGAAAGTATAAAACGACTAAGAAAATCTAACAAGCTTTAGAAGACATATCTTAGAGATTCTGAACGTATTCATCACTTCATTGCTTCTGCGTCTGATTTTAACAACTTCAAACTCTTAGATCCGTTATTCAAATTATTAGAATAGAAAATTAAGGGAGGCTCAAGAAAATCAAATACGACTTAAAGCCAATACGACTGAATCCCATATTCATTTTCAAAATCATATAAACTCTAACCAAAACTATAGTCATAACTTTAATCCTAAGAGTAAAAACTTCAAACCCAAGGGTAAAAGATTTTAATCAAGATTCTCAAATTCTAATCCAAATTCTAACCCTGACTTCAACCAATTTCAAAACCCTATTTATTCCTCCAAACCCAAATAGAATAAAAAGCCAAGAAAAATAATCAATTTCTACTTCAATTATTACTAGGATAATCATCTGGCTCAATCCTGCTTCTACCGAAAGGATGAAAAAGTGATTTTCACAAAGAAGTATTCCTTTAAGCTTAAACATCTAGTCAATATGATCGAGGCTGAACTATCAAATTCTTCTCAAATCAACAAAGATAAATCATCATCCTCTATTGTTTTAAATTCTAAATCTTGTTATATGAAGACTTGGTCATGTCAACTTCAAATTATTTCAAATAATGTCTCTTCTTGATTTAATTTTAAAATTTAATTCTTTGAATCTAAATGTGAGATTTGCACTCGATCTAAATAATCTAGAAAATCCTTTAAACATATTCAATTTAGAGATACTAAAAAAATTAATAAGGTGCCAACTAAAGGTAGAAGTTGTTATTTTGTGACCATTATTGATGACTTCTCCCAATTTTATTATATTTATCTTTTAAAGACCAAAGATGAAGTTCTTACCAAATTTAAGATCTATAAGGTCGAAGTTGAAAACCAACATGATAGAAAAATTAAAATTCTAAAATCTAATAAAGGAGGTGAGTACACTTCCAATGAATTTATTAAATTTTGTAAAGATTATGGCATAATTCATGAAGTCAGTGCTCCCTATTTATCTTAATCTAATAGTATCGCCAAAGAAAAAAATGAAACCCTTTTAAATATAGTTAATGTATTGATCCTTAGTTTAGGAGTACCTGCAACTTATGGGAGGAGACTCTTTTATCTGTCTATTATATACTTAATAGAATACTACAAAATAATAAAGAGATAACCTCTTACCAAATCTAAGTAACTTGTAAATGTGGGATTGCTTAGCTAAGATTAATATCCCAAAACCCAAGAGAAAGAAGATAGGTTCCAAAACAGTGGATGCTACCTTTGTAGGATACTCCCTCGATAGCAATACTTGTAGATTTCTTATAATAAATTATAAAATACATAAAATCTTAAATGACACTCTACTTGTATCTAGAGATGCATCCTTATTTGAAAATATATTTTCTTTCAAAATTAGATTATCTACTAATATCTCAAGTAATTATTTTTCATCTTTCCCAACTCTTATAGAATCTAATATTCAATCTAAACCTAGAAGAAGTAAGAGAGGTAGGAATAAAAAGAACTTTGATGATGATTTTATCTCTTATATGATAGAAGAGACATCAAGTTCATTTCGAGGAGCTATGTGCTCTCCTGATATTTCTTTATGAAAAAAGATGGTTAATAGTAAAATAAAATCCATAATTAGTAATCACACTAATAAAATAGAATCCATAATTTATAAGTGAATTTTCAAGAAAAAAATTAGGATCGATAGGACAATTAAAAAATATAAGGCTAGGCTTATTGCTCAAGGTTTTTTATAAAATGCTAACATTGATTATTTTGACACTTATGCACCTATAGTGCATATTACTACCATCCATGTCTTACTTGTTTTTGTTTCCATTTATAAGCTTCATATTCATCAAATGGATATGAAGACTATCTTTCTACGTGGAGGGCTAGAAGAAGAGATATACATGAATCAATCCGAAAGATTTATCATGCTTAGACAAGAAGGAAAAGTGTTCAATATGATCTGATCCCTATATGAACTCAAGTAAGCATTCAAGTAGTAGCATGAAAATTTTGATTTTGTAATTTTATTTTTTGGATTTCAAATCAATGAATTTGAAAATTATCTATATTATAAAAAGATAGAGAATAAATTTATCCTTCTCTATCTTATCTTTATGTTGATGATATCTTAATTCTCGCTTTAGATTTAGATATGATATTAGAGAAAATCATTCTTATCTTATCACTTTGATATAAAAGATCTTGATAAAGCTAATATCATCTTAGGAATAAAAATCCAGAAATAATTTAATTCTATGTCATTATCACAACTTATTGTATTAAAAAATTAATTAAAAAATTAGATATTATGATTATTTTCATCTATATCTGCTCTTTATGATCTAAATGTTCATCTTGTTAAAAATGCTAATAATCCTATAAATCAAGAAAGATGCTCTCAATTTATTGGATCTCTTCTCTTTCTATCAAATAAGACTAGATATGATATTTCTTATGTTGTATTTAGACTTATTAGATATACTAGTAACCTAAGTTTGGCTCATTCAGTAATATACTAGTAATCTGATATACTAGGAATTAGGCCAACTCAATTAGGGTCAATTGAGCTTATGTTGGGATTGTTTTAGGCCAAGAGAAAGGCTCATTCAGTGACCCAAAAGTTGGGTCAAGCGGTGGCACCGCTAGAGGCTAAGTCTCCAAGATAGTCTTTGAGACTATGTCAGGTGGTAGTACTGCTAGACTGGGTGGTGGTACCGCCCAGTGTTAGTGCTGCAGGCAATAATACCACCTGGCAAGGTGGTGGTACCGCTAGGACCCGAGAAACTCAAGATGAGACATTTTTTTGCTTTAATTTTGAAGTCATTTGAGGTCTATAAATACTCCAACTATTCGATATGCACAAAATTAAGTTGAAAAATAGGGAAAAATCCTTATAAAAAAAGTTGTAAATCTCTCTTAGTATAGAGTTACCTCTTCCTAGTATTTAGAAGTTCTTCTAAAGAGAGAAGTGAGGTCTAAGTGTAAAAGAGAGAAGTGTAAATATTCTCTCCTGAACTTAAGAAAAGGAGAAAGAGCGTAAAATGGTAGTTGATCTTCGCCCATTGAAGGAAGATCGGTAATGAAAGTCGGTGGCCTCGGGTGAAGAGGAATCAGATGTGGATGTAGGTTATGATAACCGAACCACTATAAATTTGGTTTACATTTACTTTGAGCTTTTTATTTTCATTACAAACTGATTTCTTACTTTCACTATACTTACGAACGTATTTTCAAGTTAACATCTTTCCGATCAGTTTTCATCGAACGAGAAATTTTCAAATCGACGTAATTTTATTGTAAGCACTAATTCACCCCCCTACCCCCCCTCTTAGTGCCGGCTCGATCCTAACAGTTGGTATCAGAGCCTCGTTTTTCTTATTTGGTTTAACACCCAAAAGAAATGACTTTTATCGGATTTCAAGAGAGTCACTCTATTATTTGTCCTCATATGTTTAATGGGATGGACTATACATATTGGAAAACTCGGATAAGAGTTTTCTTGTTTTCTTTGAACTTTGATTTATGGAATATCATTGAACTTGATTTTCAAACCCCCTCTAAACGTATGAATGAATGGAATGACTTTGAAAAACAATTATTATTTTTAAATGCGAAAGCTATGAATACTTTATTTTATGCTTTAAATAAAAATGAGTTTAATTATATTTCGACTTATGAAACTACACACAATATTTGATACACTCTTGAAATTACACATGAAGGCACTAATAGAGTTCAAGATTTGAAAATTAATCTTTTGATACATGATTTTAAATTATTTTGAATGAAGCCAAGCGAAACTATCAGTGATATGTACACCCGTTTTATGGATGTCATCAATAGTTTGAAAGTACTTGGTATATAGTTTTTGAATTTTTAACTTGTTAGTAAAATACTAAGATCTCTTCCAAAAAGTTGGGATCCGAAAATAACGGCAATACAAGAGGCAAAAGACTTAAACAAGTTTCCACTTGAAGAATTTATCGGGTCTTTGATGACCTATGAAATGACTTATGTGGCACATGACGAACTTGAGAACAACGTTCCAAAGAACAAAAAGGATTTTGCACTTAGAACAAAAGAAGACCACTTGAACAAAAGCTCAAGTGACGATGACCCTGAACTCCTAATAACAAAGGTTAAAAAGTTCATAAAATAAGAATCAAAAAATAAAAATAAACTTAAAAAGAAGAGGCTGCCAAAGAAGAAGAATGTGACTTAGGACAAATCGAGTATATCAAAAAATGGGGAGCAAACCGATGAAGACGAAGTTGTGAACTTCGCTTTGATGGCTCTCGACAATGAGGTAAACAACTTAAACGAATCTTCTTTATCTTACTATGAAATTGCTTGATGCATTTCATGAGTTGTTTGTAAATTAGTTAGTAAGAAATAAAAATATGTAAAAAAAATAAAAATTTGAGCATGATAATTGCATGTTAACTCCTAGCACTAAGCATGAAGGGTTCGATTCACTTAAAAAGATAAATGCATTACTACAACAAACAAAATGATTTTGATTGAAAATGCTTTATATTTAATGAAATCATGCATGATGATTTAATGATACATAATGATATAATGATGTAATGAAAATGGTAAAATTTTTGGTATCATGCTTGACGATTTTATATTTTGCATAAGGATTTGAAGTAATGATGATTTGAAATCTTATGTTTTGGAATTATGTGTTACACTTTTGATTTTGATGATTTTTGTGATAAATCTTGTTCTTTCGGTTTTAAATGATAATATATGTTTTAATTTGACATAAAAGATAAAGGTATGCTTGTATGAAATAAATCATATAAATTGAAAAAAAAAAAATGTATTTTAAAATTTTATCTATATCTATCTTATCGATTTTTTAATAAAAAAATGATAAATCTATTTATGTCATTTAGAATCGCTTGAAAGTGATTTTGATGATTTGATAAATTGAATGAGTTAAAAATAATGATGAATGATTTGAAAATAAATATTTATATCATTCTTGATGGTTTTACATTTTAAAATTATGCATGATGAGTTGAAGTAATGATAGTATAAAAAATATTTACTCAAATACATGAATCAACAATCTTTTTGTCACATGAATCATGATTCCTTCACTTGATGACTCGATATTTCTTATGCATGAACCAAATTCTCTTTTCTTCTTGTCGTTTACTAAAGAGGAGATTTTTTTTATAAATCATGATTTTTCTTGTGAATTATAACTTAAAATTTTTTAATATATGAATAATGATTTTGACAACTTGAGATTTTTTTTATACATGAATCGAGATCTTTTATTCTCCTTTATTCCTTTTTGCTATTTACTAAAAGAGAATATCTTTTTCAGAATTCATGACTTAAGATTACTCTTATTATTCGATCTCCTAAGATTTTTTTATTTTTTAAGTAAAAAAGGAGATCAAAATGAATCATGCCTTTTGGTATTCATATGACCTTTGATATTATATATTTCTTAACATGATTTTTATTATGTATAATTCTTTTATATTTATGGTTGTATACCTTATGTGATGCTTAGAGAATTGATATAAAGGGAAATGAATTGAACCTTTAATATTATTCCCCTCTTTTTGCCAATGACAAATGGGGAGAAAGAATTGCTAGTGTGCAAATCTCAAAAGAGAACCAAAATTTGCTAGCTTGTACAATTTAAGAAGAAGCAAATCACGCTAGCTTGCACAACGTAAAGAAAAGCAAACTTGCTAGCTTGCATGTTCTAAAATGATGTAAAACTTGCTATTTACTATCTTGCATTTTTTTTCAAAAAACATGCTAGCTTGAACATCGCAAAGAAAAGAAAACATGCTATCTTGCACATTTCAAAAGATGCAAAATTTTTGCTAACTTTCATATAAACAAAACTTACTAGCTTGCATGATGATATATGTAATGATTTAAAATTATGTCTCAAAAATTGCTAGTTGCACTTCTCCTTTTTGTTGACGATAAAGGGGAAGAAGATATGATGATGATGTATAAGTTATGATGATAATCATGCATGGGATGATGTACTTGTATATTTTGATTATGCATGATTTTATGTTACATGAAATGATATGATTAATTGGTTCTTTCAATATTCATGATGTATGCAATGGTGAAATACTTATAATTCTATGAATTCAAAAGTTCTATCAATATGGCATATTGATAGGGGGAGTTTGGATTAAACTTCATCTTCAATTGTTTGTCATTACAAAAAAAGATGAGATTGTTGAATCTCGAATTTTGATGATGAAACCAATTGATAAAGTTTATAATCTAATCCGCATTTTGAGTGACATAGGACTAACTTCGATTATGAAGAGACAATTAAAGCAGGAAGAATCAATATTGGGTTAGAGTGGAATATTTCAGAAGATTAGATGTCGAGCCGGAGGATCGGTTGACATGTCGGCAGAATACTTCGTGCCATGAGTTTAGGCATCGAACCTAGAAGAGCGGATATTACGCTAACAAGATCAAAATTACGGAGGTCAACATGTCGATTGGGCAATAGGCCACAAAAGATGACAATGCACCGAAGGATTGGACGAAGCATCGATAAACCAATGACATGCCGGACAACATATGATTAATGCTTCATAATAATTTTCTAGATCGAAGTAGTTTTAAGTTATAATTAGGTTGGAATTAGGTCAACTCAATTAGGGGCCATTTGGGCCTATGTCGGGGCTATTTTAGGCTAAGAGAAAGGCTCATTGAGTAACCCAAAAGTCGGGTCAAGCGATGGCATCGCCAGAGGCTCAGTCTCTAAGACACAGTCTCTGAGATTATGTCAGGTAGTAGTATCGTCAGATTGGGTAGTGGTACCGCCCAGTGTTAGTGCTACAAGCGGTAGTACCGCCCATCATAGGTGGTGGTACCGCCAGGACTTGAGAAACCCGGGATGAGACATTTTTTTGCTCCAATTTTAAAGTCATTTAGGGTCTATAAATACCCCAGCTATTCCTGCATAGATATGCACAAAATTGAGTTGAAAAGGGGGGAAAGAATCCTTATGAAAAAAATTATAAATCTCTCTTAGTATAGAGTCACCTCTTCCTAGTATTTAGAAGTTCTTCTAAAGAGAGAAGTGAGGCCTAAGTGTAAAAGAGAGAAGTGTAAAGATTCTCTCCTAAACCTATGAAAAGAAGGAAGAGTGTAAAAGGGTAGTTGATCTTCGCCCATTGAAAGAAGATCGATAACGGAAGCCGATGGCCTCGAGTGAAGAGGAATCGGGAGTGGATGTAGGTCACGATGATCGAATCACTATAAATCTAGTTTGTATTTACTTTGAGCTTTTTATTTTCATTGCAAACTGATTTCTTACTTTCACTACGCTTATAAACGTGTTTTCAAGTTAATATCTTTCTGATCAGTTTTCATTGAACGAGAATTTTCAAATCGACATAATTTTATCGTAAGCACTAATTCACCCTCTCCTCTTAGTGCCGACTCGATCCTAACAGTAGTGATATCAATTGGATTTTTGATTATTTAGATATTAAATCTATATCTGGATATATATATATATATATAGTGAAAGTGTTATATCTTAGCAATCAACTAAACAAACTATTATTATCAAAAGTATTATGAAAGTTGAGCTTGTAGCATCTAACACCACTTGTATCTGATTCTACTCTTCCTATGATTTCAATACTAAAATGAGTAGATAAAAATACGTTAGATGGCTAGATTCTCATTATGCTATTTTTATATTTTATGTTAAAACTGATAATAATATAGTTGATTGTCTTACTAAAGACCTAAATAGGACTAAGGTCTCGAGAGAAATGAGTCTTTACCTAAAATAAGCCTTCGGTGATGGAACCTAACCTTTATGATGGTAATTCCATAAAGGAGATTCAATATGACAATAACAAACTGATTGATTAGCTAATGAGTACAATGGTTGGCACTTTAGCACATATAGATATAAAATTTATCTTAAACCTCATCTCTTTAGTGATTAGTGCTCCTATGTAGGCATATAGGAATAGCATAGAAAGAGACTCGAGATAGTATTTTTTGTAAAATGTGACTCTAGATACATCCTTGGTAGGGGACTTTTTTATACGAGAGAATTCGTAGATAATCGCGGTGAAAGATTTAGGCAATCCTTAGAATTTTTCATGAATAATCAAAATACTCATGTATAGCTATTAACGTGTAACTCATGAAAACATATTTTATACCATGTGTGAGTTTAAGTATGGGTGAAAGGAACATAGTTCAAGATTTGATTCACTCAGTTTTTTTTATATGGATATTTATTTCACTAAATAAGATTAAGTCTTTAAAAAGATACCTCATTGATCACATAGTACATGCACCAATAATATTTAATTTTTAATAATTTTATTTAATCTAATTATACATTTAAGTTATTTATTTATTTAAAGAGAATTTGAGTTTTTTTATTAGGGATTGTTGGAACTTGAAGAAAAAAAAAATCCAAATTCCCCTTCATTTGTCAGTGACTTTAGTCGCCCATGGACACAGTTGAATGACTTCTCACTCAAGTCTTGTTAAAAAAATTAAGAAACAAGGTTCGTCCAAGCCCATTCATGTACATATGGGTATGATGAGTCAGATTTGGATGCAGGTTTGGGAATGACACATATTTGATTTATTTTCTTAATATATTGAATAATTATGAAATTATCCATTTATCTGTACTACAATAATTAGTACCACTCACGTGTTGCACGGATGTGCGCCATGCGTGAGTATGTCGTTCACCCACACCCATGCACCGTGTGGGTGTCCGCCATGAGCAAGCATGGTGCTCACCCGCACCCATGGATGCCCACCTCACACCCACGGGCTATGCGAGCGTGCGCCACATACAAGAGTGAGTGTGTTGTTGCAGTGCTTGATATTGTGTTTGTACAGTATCACATGACACTTGCTTATCGGTTGGGATTGACTATAAATAAATCACTTCCCAGCTAACATTGTGAGTAAATAAAATAAAATAAAATTTTAATAAAGTTGTGGGAAAAAATAGAGAAAGAGAGGAAGAAGGAAAATTTGTTTTTTTCTCAATTTCGCTCATTTTCCTCAATTCATTTTGTTTCTATTTTATTGTTGGTGTGGAACTATCTATAGATTTTTTTGTAATCGTGCTCATAAAAGAATCATTCCAATTGTATCATAGGCGATGCTCACATGAGACTAAGGAATATGCTTAGGATAGTACTTTCATGCTTTCGGATTTTTTTTCTAAATTTTTTTATTTTTTATTTTTATATATTTAACCTATTTTAATCTAATTAAAGATTATTTTAGTATTACTGCTCCAAGCGTATTCTCTTCTTTGCACCAGACGGCGACACTGCACTGAGCCGCGCAAGTGCTGCTTTCAGTGAGATATGGGCTGACCTGCTTCATGACGAGTTCTGCTACCTCACGGAACTCCTCCTCCATTTGACCGATCTGTATGCTTCTTCATCTTAGTTGTCGCAAGAACAACAAATTAAAGAGGCCAACCCGAAGTGCTCGTAGGAATTGTGCCATTATGTTCTTGCTTCACTAGTCAAGCATTATTCTCGCTCACAAATTATCAAAAAATACGTTATTGTGTCATGATCTGATGCACGAGGACTTGGCCATGGCGCGATCGTTGGTTAGATGAGTCAAGTATCCAATGGCAAGACCAAGGTCACACTCTTGTTCTTGCTTCCTTCCACTGTTTTACGCAGGAAACAGCAGCTGAACGCCGGTCAACAAAGAAAGAAGGTTTCTACTGCTTTAAACGTGATATATGACAGCGTTAAACGACGCGTACACGTCGATCGAAGCCGTCGTGGGTCGTTTAGTTAGGCCGAGAATATGCGGTTGGACCCGCCTGGTTGACCATTTTATTCTTTCTTTCTTTTACGTTTCTCCTCCCTCGCCCTTCTAATTGCTCCACCCAACAAACGCTTTATATGCCTCCCCTCGCCAAAACCTCGGGTGAAAGAGAGTGGACATCGATCGGCCATGGGGAACTGCCAAGCGTCGGACTCGGCAGCGGCGGTGATCCAGCACCCCGATGGGAGGCTGGAGACGGCCTTCTGGCCCCTCTCCGCCAGCCAGGTCATGGCCTCAAACCCCGGCCACTACGTCGCCGTCATCACCACCGTCACCCATTCTAGCTCCTCCTCCTCCTCCGCCACCAGCTCCTCCGACCGTCGTATCAGCAGCCATGGCGGCAGCGGCGGTGGCGGGAACTCGGTGAGGTACCTTAAGCTACTCCGCCCGGAAGACACCCTCCTCGTCGGCCATTTCTACCGCCTCGTCAGCTTCGAAGGTCAGTGACAGCTCTCCGCACCCCTTCAATTTCTCGATCTCTACCCGCTTCTTTTCCTCACATATATACATACTGCAGACGTTCTGAGAGAGTTCGGATCCAAGAGGCGCGTGAGGCTGAGCAAGTTGCTGGCGAAGAAGAAGGGAGAGGTCAGAAAGCAGTGCGACGAAGCGAATTCTTCGCCTGTGGTAAGGCTAGTTTGGGCATACAGCTATTTCCTCCGCGTCTTGTCCTCTGTCATCGCCCGCCACCGTTTTTTTGCAGGCACAAGATAAATCATAAATGTAAAGAAATTGGTTTTCACATGTGGAGACGGCCACTGGAATTTAATTGGACGATTTACCTTAGAAAAAAATCCCTCTTTTTTGTCTTTTCCTCTGCACCTGACACCAACGCGGCACACATCTTCCCCTGTCACATTGCATAGAAAAACTCAATCTTGGTATCTCCAAATGCCAACTTGAGCACGAATACGTATGTATCCTTTGATGTCAGGTGGCGTCCGAAGAGGGGGAGACGCAGGAGGAGGTGGTGCGTACCTCTGGAAGTGATAGCGAAAACAGCAACAGGGTGTCGAGGCATGGACACTGGAGACCAACCTTGCAAACCATCGCAGAGGCCGGAAGTTTCAAGTACTAGACTTGGTTCGTCCAGTTTTCGACTGGCGACCATGACTCACGCTCGACCTCAAGTAATATGTCATCGTTGGTCTGACTTCGATCGCCATTTGTAACTGAGCAGCGAAGATCTGGATTCGTTGTTTGTAGTCATTTGGTTCTAAAAGATACAGTCAACACAAAGATTTGCGGTTCGCCAAAATAGCTTATGTTATGCTGCACTAAGATAGTATTAACAAGTTTTTTTTTTCTTCTTTTATTCTTCTTTTTACATACACAATTTAATTTGGGAATCCTGAGGTTGATAAATTGGATATGGTTTCTTTTAAGCCCTTCTTTTTCTTTTTTTTAACAAAGAGCCTTTAATACTTATAATTGAGAATACCAAGAGTCTGAAGTCCAGAAACTGTAAACTTCAGCTCTACAGTTTTTGCGTTGTGTGCACGGCCAAAATTGGCAACATCATTTGCCAGTGTGTTTGAATCTCTGTTTACATTATGTGATGATGACGACCTCTTTAGTTATAGACCGCACATGAGTCTTTCAATTCTTAACAACATGAGACCATCTTCTTAGTTCATCTCTTATATCATACACATGAATATTTTTATTTTTTTTAATTTATGTATCAGTTGTTACAAATCAAATGATGATGACTCCGAGACAAATCCTAATATATATATATATATAATATGTGTATGCATGTATAATCACTTTTTCTTGACTTACCGATATCAAACTATCCGTATATGAGTTGATAATCTTCCTTTTATTAAGGATTCAAACTTAATCCATATCTATTTTTGAGACTATGTCAAATCGAATATATATGACCCAACTCCTTCATTCTTTAATAATATGAGATTATCCTTTTTAATATATCTCTTTTCATATCACATAAATAAATATTTCTAATAATTATTGCAAACAATGCCGATGAATTTTGATAAACCCCTCTTCTTCGAGCCCTTGTTATTTCCAAGAATTCATCACC
Organism: Musa itinerans; assembly: GCA_001649415.1. Taxonomy (NCBI): domain Eukaryota; kingdom Viridiplantae; phylum Streptophyta; class Magnoliopsida; order Zingiberales; family Musaceae; genus Musa; species Musa itinerans. The sequence goes on along the minus strand of LVTN01000932.1, from coordinate 71,396 downwards.
GTTATGGGAATTCATGGACGAGGTTAACTAAAGTGATTGAGTCAATATCAACTCAGAGCTATACTATTACCTTCTTCGTGGTGTGCAAAGCTCAATTCAACTGTTTAGGGTTCGGTTGAATCCAATAAGCTTAATAATCGATGGTCAAAATTCGGTCCCTATTCAAGTTGAGGTTTCGGATCCCTACCTAAATGTTTAGGAACCATAACATGATTTGATACAACTATGACAAAGATATGCTTTAAAATCCATCTCAAAGCAGACACTACAGGATATCTCCAATTACGATGGATAGATAGATATGAATAATCTTAAAAATTGTTCTTCTTTCTCGCCAAATGAAGTAACACTAACCAATAAATTTCCTTAATAACAAGAGCCTTATGTCTTTTTGTATGCGAGCTAATTTTCGTCCTGTGTAATAACTACTCTCGGTCTTTGCTGCTAATATCTACTTGTAATTTGCCAGCTTTGTTATTGAATTCATGATCTGGGCCGTAGGATCGTGCGATCTTACGGTCCAGATCAAGCCTAGCGCGTCTTCTGAAACGTAAATCTAATGGACTCGGAATGACTCGCGAGTTGAATTGGTTATAGTCTGTCGATTCGGTTTTACCGAGTCGACTCAATTGTTTCATTTAAAAGACAAAAAAGGGAACAGAACGAAGTAGCGGAGGCGGCGCGTGCTGGGGAAGCGAAGGGACGAGCGACGAGCATGCCCTAGCCTTTTCGCTGCCGCCGCTGCCGCTGCCGCTGCCGCTGCCAACATCGCTGGCCAAGCCACCTCCTCTCGGCCGTTGCCGCAAGCCGCTACCTCCCGCTGCCGCTGTCGCAGGCCAAACTGCCTCCTGTCGCTCGTACCGTTCTTTCCTCTTTCTCTTCTTCTCCCCTCTCTTTCGTCTCTCTTTCCGTCTCCTCCCTTCTCCCTCTCTCTCTCGTTTCCTCTCCTCGCCTCTCCTTTCCTCTCGTCTCTTCTCCTCCCATTGTTTACAATCCAATCATACGATCCTTGGTAGAAAAGCGAGTTAGATGTCCGTTTCTCAATGATAAATTGGATTACTCGACCGGTTCCAGTCCAACTCAGGCATCCCTTTGAGTACTGTACACGTAAATGCCGTAGTCTATGTTTGCAATTATTTATTGAAGTTAAAATTTCATGTTTAGCAATTTAAGGATTCTGCTTAATATGTTTTGATATCTTAAAAATATCATATCTTTTCGTTGTACTTTCTATGTGTTTATAGTTCTATCCCTATAGTCTGACTATTATTGCTTAATTTGGTTTCAGAATACCGATGAATACAAACTTGATAATTATTAACTACGATATTTTTCTTTTCTTTTCGTTTTGTTACTCTAGATTCACCTAAATTCTCAAATTCATAATGGGAGCAGCTCCTAAGCCATCTAAACGTGTTGATATTGAGAGTCAACATGCTGCAGAAAACGAGAATGATTCTGAAAGTGGGATGCAATTTGTTTCCAAGAGAAAGAGAAAAGATTTTGCTGATGAGGACGATAGTGCATCAGAGGGAGAAAGCCTTCAAGAAAGTGAAATGGTAATCTTGGTTCTAATAATTAAAGGAATGATTTTCGTTTCCTATTTGTTCTAGCTTGATTTTTAAGAATATTTTGAATTATGGCCTAGGAGGAGGATGACGATGAAATTGAAGGAAGCAATGCTGAACAAAATGGGAGGCTAATAGATGCAGAAATGGATGAACTTGAACAACAATACCAAAATCTTCGCAGTGAGGAGCAGTAAGTATAACTTGATTGCTGTGTAGGTTATTTAGATAAGTGAGTGGATAGTTTTGCATTACATGCCCATTTAAAGCTTTTGCTTTAGAAACCTTGATCAGCAATTTTGATGAAAAAAGTGTTTGCAATGCTTGCTTTGTAAACTAGGCACATTAATCTGTTTTCTACCTTGGATACTTTAAATTGATTATACATGTTCATCAAACTCAATGGATTGTGCCAAATTTTTTGGAATGGTTAGAAATGTTTATTTAAACTGAAGGTTGCTATGCTGCTGCCAAAAATTACAGATTGGCAGCAATGATCATGCTTTGTAGATGGGATATATGATGATATTGTTGTAAACAAGTACCAAAATAAGATTGAAATGAATAATATGGCCTAGATGTAGATGCTGATAGGTTTACTTAAAAGTTCGATGATAAAACACAAAATATTTCAAGCTGGAGAATAAGGTAGATTCTAGCTTTCAGTAAAGGGGGAATGAGCAGGACAGAAGTGCTTTTGGGCATATTTTATTGTCTATTTACTAAGGAAGCAGTTTGATGCATATACTATGGAACCACACACTTTGATACTTCATGTATTTGTCGTTCAATCATGTATAACAAACTTAGATAATTAATCACCATGATTTTGTTGAAAATTATATTTTAATACTACCTTTTTTTCTTTAATCTTAGTCCTCAAAATTTGTAGTAAATGATAAGTTAGAAAAAATTAGGATGAACCGTGTCCCACAATTAGGAAGATCCTTTCTTTACTCATTATGTCTGGATTTTTTTAGATTGTTTGGATGCCCGAAGATGTTTATCTTTTTTGTTAAAAGAAAGGACTAAATGACTTGGCACAGTGATTGTAATACTGTGCTAGAGAAATGCTAGTTTGTAATGTAAAATATAGGTTTCTAACACTGCACAGGTATATGTGATATGCTGATGATAGCGAGTCAGCAAATTCATTTGAGCATTAGTATTACAATGTTATATGCTAAGATTAGAATATAGTGTGTGAAAATCATTTTGAACAATGAAAAAATGAGTTTGTTTCAGATTTTCAATGAATTGTAAGAGTGACATGACAATGGTGAGATTCGAGTTGAAAAATATTAAGGAGGCTTCTTGGATGTGCTAGGAATGTAAGGCTGCTTAGTTACATAAATGAAACTAGTATGAATGCCCATGTCCTGAAATTGCCTTCTGATTTGGGAATGAATTCCATGTTTATTGTTGAATAGCCACCATGATTGGCCACTTCTAGTTCACTTATTTCTTCTATTTTCCAAATAAAAAAGAGAAAATAGAACATATCTGGATGATTGCATTGTCTTGATCAAAAGGATGTTAGTGAGCTACTTGGGCAGAGTTATAACATCACATCTTGGAGTTTATTTGATCACCACATTGACATTCATTTGCTGAGCTTGAATTTCTCCAAGCCATATATAGTTAAGATTTAAGAAGATGATTTTTGGACACCCTTGAGTACAATCGTCTCTTAACAGGTGATTGTTGGAAAAAAGAACCAATTTCTTTCTATTACATTAAACTGTGTATAAGATGCTCTTAGACAAACTCACACCTGATACCTATCAATCACACAACAATTTGCTAACCACCAAGATGTGTCAATGGAAACTTTTGATAGGTAACTTAGTCATAATTCTAACTTGCCTATTTTTTGAGTAGTAGAAGTTATTGTTATGTTGGTTTTACCTTTCTCTTGGATTAGACATCAACTTAATTTTTAGTTGTAAATTGCTTGTAATAGGCATGTAGTGATAGATCATGGTGACTAGTCGATGGAAGATGTTATGATGCAGAAAGTGAACCGTTTATTTAAAATCACAATTTATAATATGGAAAGATGTCAAATAATTTTTTTTTCAAACATCAGTTATTAATTGGAGTTGTCTAAATTTTCATGAAAACTATGCATTATCAAGATATCACAATGTAATATGGTCATTGAGACTCCATAATATTTTGAAGTATCAAAATATGAAAGCATAGCATAATCTTTCACAATCTACTACATCATCAATAGTGAACTGTGATGTATAATAATGGAATTAATACATTGTATAGACAAAAACAAAAAAGTGATATATGAGAATCAAATAGTGATGCTCTCATTTTTCATATTATCCAATAAGATAGTTGTTGATTGGCCTTTTTATAGGTTTCCTCTTAGTTTTTGACAATTAGTCCTATTATTATACATGTCCAGTTATTTTGAAATCTGATAAGTTTGCCAGCAAGGTGATTTTCTCTTTTAAACATGGAAATTTATAATCACTGAAGTAATGCCAGTTTATAAGGCGGAAGTTAGTTTATTTCTGGCTTCTTGTTTTCTCTGTGTTGCTAATATTGTAGTTCTTAGAATTTCTTATAGTTGTCTCCTTAGTTTACAATTTTATTTGATACCCATTTTTTTTATTTGATATTTTTGTTTGTCTACAAGTATAGTTTATTCTTTGTCCAATCTTCTTATTTGGATGATACAATATATCTCTTGTCTCAACCGAACAATGGTGCTGATCTGCTTTGTTTCTATATAATTGTTCTCTCTCGCTCGTCATAATGTAGGAATCTTTTGAATAATTTGAAGCATCAAAAAGATGAAGATGCTGTAAAGGGTCGAGCAGTAAAGAACCAGAAGGTACTAATTGACTACTGGAATGTATCTCCTTCGGTCCTGCTTCACATTATCATGTTTTTCTGAACATGGAAAGGAATACCTTTTTTTATTCAATTTATTCTATTGGACTATGCTCTACTTAATAAAAGATTTTTAAATACATTAGATTTATTTTCTTAATATTGATTTTAGATCATTCTTATAAACATCTGGAAGTTAAATATGACTTTGCAGCCAATGCAGTTGTTTTAGCTAATTTTGTTTATGATTCTTTGTAAGAGTCTAAAGAACTCATAATTGTTTTCTTAGAATCAGTAGAGCTCATAAGTGCTATATAGGTTTCACTGGTTCTCAGATTATTGGTGGAAAGATCATCTTGTTTGGTTTTTTCATGATTTATTACATATTGCAATTGACATTTTTTGAGTCAACATTTCTGTCGATTTTGTGATAAAATTTGGTAAGTTAATTCTCTCTGTGATTTTCATCTGAAGGTGCTTTGGGACAAGACTTTGGAGTTGAGATTCTTACTACAAAAGACATTCTCAGCCGCAAACAAACTTCCACAGGTATGCCACCTTGAAGGAACATATTTGATAATTGATAATTGGTCAGTTGACATTCAAATATATGTAATGAGCTACAAATTTATAATATGCTTGTAATTACAATGTGATGCACCCATCAGGAACCTGTAAGGTCCTTATTTTGCAATTCAGATGAAGATGTTGATCAAGCATACACAGACCTTATAGATTCTTCTAAGCGGACATTAGGTAGTATATTGGAGTTGCAGGAGGTATAGTGGTGCTTTTCATGAAAGTTTTTTGATTATATATTGTTGTGATTTTTGTACCTTGTATTTCATTCTTTATTTGTTGTCTATGGTATTTTCAGGCTTTACTTGAGAAGAACCCTTCTATTCTTCAGGGTTTAACTGGTATGGTTTGTAATACTATGTAGATAGATACTTATGCTTCTTGTTGGATCTTGTAATGTAACACACCCTTCATTAAGATTGCATCAATAGCAACTTTTCCACTTCTTCACAATTTTTTTTGAGTAAAGTCATATAGAAATTGGAAACATTATCTTCTGAATTGAAAATGTTGTAATGCATATCTGAACTGCTGATTATGTCTTTATGACATTTATCAGTGATTTTTCTTTAATTAGTCACATGTTACTTGCTTTAGCTGTACCGTGGTAGCTGCATATGGGCCTTTCACTGAAAGTTGAGGACTTATGTGGTAGCATAACTAAAAATTAAAGGTGAATGAGAGCCATGCCAGGTACATATATACCATGGCCTGAAAACATTAATCTGCTCTTTATCTAGAAGGTATTGAACATGGTATTGGTAGCAGAATTAGGTAAAATCTGCCATTCCTGTAAATGTCTAGCAGTAAAACAATAAGTGTTCAATACAACCTTAGCTGACATGGGCCTATTTGGAGGCCTCAGTGAATTTCAAAGCCTGATGATCTCCATCATTCCTATGGACTATGTGCTAGTAGTTCTAGAGTAGACAATCTCTCAGAGTCCTTTAATTGCCTTTTCAACTTAAACTCATGGTTTGGATTCTGGCTTCTTTTGTGCCAATCACAATATTCAAGATCACCTATTGCAATTAATTTATGAAATCTACGTATTACATTTTACCATTGCTGTGTTGAGAAGATTTGATGCCTCTCATAGGTCCTTTATATTTTGGACTAAAACCACAATTATAGAAAACATTAGTTATCTATTTCATCATGGTATCCTTGTAATCTATTGTTGTCTGACAAACTGTAGCTTGAACTCTCGTCTTCTATTCCCATTTATGACATTTCATTTTTGTAGTTAGTCTTTGAATATTTTAGCCTTTTGCTGCATTTCCATTCACATGTGTGCGCCTGTCTTTGTTTGCATGCTTCTCATGACTAGTAGTTTGAAATTCTCAGAATTGTTACACCATTACTTGATGTTGATATGCTTTAATTAATGAAGGAAACAACAAAGAGTCTTCTAAGAGTGAGGATTCCTTTGGCAAGGTGAAAGAAGATAATGATGACGAGTGGTTGCAAATAATTGATATGCATTCTAGGTATGTTGTTAAAATGTCATTTAACAGGATATATTTTACAATTGACCTAGTCTTGCACTAAGTAGCATAAAAATTACTTGCTAGATTCAGTGTAATTTTCTGCAGATAATTTTTTAGCTTAGATGATAAGACTTTTGCATTTAGGTGTGGTTTTGGGAAAGAAATTTGAAATATTAGTGATGAGTACTCAGATGATATTAGTGAGTATTCAGATTGGTGTAGAAGTTTTTATAGTTTGGTTGTGTCAAGTCATTAAGTATACAATATAAAATGACTTTTAACTTTTGCTAATTTGAATGTGACATGTTTAACAAAGAAGTGCTTGGTTTGGGTCCTTGTGTATATATTAAAATGTTTATCCTTGGAATGAGCTGGAAACCTTCAAGGCTTCAATCAAGGATTGTCGATTCAGGTACCGGACCTGTCTCAATGATTCGGTTGGATCGGTATATAGCAATCAGTGCTAGTGTACCATGTGTTGGTACACCGGTATATACCGGTGTTTTGGGAAGGTATTAAAAGAGGGAGAACAGGAAGGGGCGGTGGACGGATAGGAAGGAGGAGGATAACTAAGGAGGCTAAGGGGTGACAAATTTAAAATGTTAGAATATAATCCTTGTATAATAGAATGGATAACTAAGGAGGCGAACTTATGGGCAACCATATTAATATGATGTACACTTTGATAACCTCTTAGATTAATATAGTGGCAAGTATGGTTCTTGAAGAAACAAAATATAAGATTGTTGCATTAATCATCGAGTTTTTACTTTACAAGAAACATTTTTATCAATATCTTCATCTTGTTGAATAATGGATTCATCCAACTTAAATATATCCTCATTTCTACTCATAGTGTTAAAACCTTTAATTTTCAAGTATTATTTCTATAATTCAAATTAAGAATTAATTTTATTTATATTTTTATCAACTAAAATAATATCTATATGTAACTAATAAGTTTGTTTATTACCGAATGCATAAGGATAAGGATTGTCTCCATAGTTTAAGTTTATAATTAATTCCACTTAGACTCTCATCAAGTAAGATCAGTGATTTAAATAGGCGCTCGGGCGAGGCGAGGCCCGAGTGCCTCGTTTGTGGCCTCGCCCGAGCGCCTCGTTTGTGGACCATGTGGCATGCTTCAATGAGGCGTCACCTGGGCGCTTGCTGGAACCGAGGCATCGGGCGCTTCGGGCGAGCGCTTGGTTCAAATAAGTGAATCGAATTAGACTTTTAAGTCTAGTTTGGTTTAATAACGTAGTTTCTTACCCTCAAAAGTCACCCTTCATGCCCGCGCGATCTCGAGCCAACCCTAGCGTTGCTTTTGCCTCCGTCATCGATGCTTTCTGCCGCTGCCTCCGCCACAAACGCGGCGGACTGAGCCTTCATCTGTCGTCGATGAACGAGTTCGACGACCTAGCAAGAGCCCGTAGCTTTCTTCCATTGTCGCTCCGTGTGCAGTTCCTTCCACTATCGAGGGAGAGGACCGCAGGTTCCTTCGCCACCGATGGACGCCCTCTGGAGCTTTCGTTGTTGTCGCTGCCACTGCTACTGTTTGCAGCTTCTGTCGCTGTTGCTGTCCGCTGCTTTCGCCGGTACCATTGCTGTTGTCCGCAGCTTTCGTCGCTGTCGCTTCTGTTGTCCACAGCTTCCACCGCTACCGTTGCTGCCATTCGCAGTGCTGCTGCAGCTGTCTTAAACTAATCCTCCATTGTTGCTGTTGCTAGCTTCTCACTGTTGTTGTTGCCACTTTCCGTTGGTTTCTACTGCTAGTGACCCTTTTATCCCTCTCTATTATTGTTAACAATTTTTTTCTCCCCTCTAACTATTTGTTAACAGTAAGTAATATATTATTAATAGTATATTTTTATTTTAATATCATATTTTTATTTCAATAGTTATATTTTTTAATTATATTATATATTTTTTTATATTTTAATATTTCAGAGTGTCTTGCTTCGCTTGGGCGAATGCTTAGCTCTTTGGGCGTTTTGGGACCTTGGTGTCTTTTGGCATCTGGCGCTTTTTAAATCATTGAGTAAGATAATATCACCAGCAAATAACATACACAAATGAGATATTCAATGTTGCTCAAGTCATAGGGCAATTAAGCTAAGTTGTAGTATGAAATTTTGAAAGTGGGTATAGTGAAGATTGAGATATAAGACAATTATTTAAAAAAAAATTGTTTGGCTTTATGCATGATCGACCATTATGCTATTTCTGTATTAAGACAATGGAATTATAAATAAGAAAGAGGAAAGACTTGCATATGGTTCATGTTCACTTACGACAAGTTCATTAGAGTTCATGAGATATAATATGACTGACCTTATAAAAGATATGTATGATGGAGTTGTTACTGTGTTAGAGTAATTGGTATGTCCAATGAGTTTCCTTTCATTAGCATGAATCACCAACTTTAAGTTCTTATCTTACTATTATTAGTAAAGGGTGGATTTTACTAAGCACAATCAAGATTGATTTCATAGTGCATCTAATAATAGTTTTTTCACTGATAAAAATCTAGTTAGGATTCATTATAAATCTATGTTATGGTGACAGAAATTTTAGAAAACAAAGTTTCCAATTAAGTAGGATTAGTATTTAGTATCGAGTAGGTTAAGTGTTGCATTGGCAATATCTGAGACAAGTCTAAATTACAGTTAGTGTAATGGTGCAAATAATATTTTTTTCACTGATAAAAATCTAGTTAGGATTCATTATAAATCTATGTTATGGTGACAGAAATTTTAGAAAACAAAGTTTCCAATTAAGTAGGATTAGTATTTAGTATCGAGTAGGTTAAGTGTTGCATTGGCAATATCTGAGACAAATCTAAATTACAGTTAGTGTAATGGTGCAAATAATTCCAAGAGGTCTTTGTTATTTTGGCCTTCTTTAGCTGAACATAAGAAAATGATTAATGAATTGTTCATTTAGTTGAATCATAATGATTGAAGTGGAGAAGAGCATTAGAGGCATTTAGTGATTGTATTGTGTGCCATAAATCAAAAGAAATTTTTTGAGATAGTTAGATTATCTGAATCTTGCATAATGTTTGGTATTCAAGGAAATAATATATAAAAGCTAATTTTGGAGATATGAAAATGTTGAAGTGAAATGTGGGGTTTAACATAAAAGATGCATGCGAAATATTTATATTGGTGAACAGTTGGGGATATTTTTGGTCAAGGATGAAATATGGTAAAATCATTTAAGATGGTACAGGCATGTTCAAAAAGGACCTATAAATATATATCAACTAAGTGTAAGAAGTCAATTAGACTTGGTAGCAGGAGGAGAGGACACAGAGAGAGGAAGCTATAAGAGAACTTCATTAGTAGTAGTTGAAAGATTTGGTGGCTCTTAGTATGATTACTATTTCCCTTGTTAGCTACCAGTAGTGGGAAAAGATCAATATATTGGATTATGGACCCAAATAGTGCGATCTTATGGTAGAACATTCATTGATTAGATTCCGAACAACGTCCCTGATTTGCACGTCTAGATTGGCAGCTGCATATGGATTCTTTAAGATAACTGTTTGTTCTGGATACCCAGAAATGATGAATGGATTTCAACAACTTATGGGGTTTAAGAAGTTGCACTCTTTGCACTCTTTTCTCAGTTTTACGGAACCATTGTCTGGTTAGTGCAGGCAAACTTTGTTGTTATTGAGTCTTATCTAGTCGGATACTTGTTTTCTTAATTTTAGGATGTTCCTAATTTTTGTGTGGGAAGTATCTTTAGCATTTGGTTTTGCTGATGTAAATGTTTTGTGATCTTGTGAATGCCACAGTTTATAGTGTTATGTTTGTTTTAGAAACAAATTATTGCATTTAAGTCCAATAGAATATATTTTCTGTCTAATTATCAGAGTTACAGTATCATGCTTCCGTTGTTCATTGTTCATAACTTTGTGTTAATTTGACCTTGCATTTGTATAAAGTTTACTGAATTCACTATTATTTTTGTTTCAGAATAGCACCATTTAGAAATGGCTCAATAGACAAATGGCATCGAAAGACACAAGTCACAAGTGGTGCTGCTGCATTTAGAGGCAAATTGCAGGCATTTAATCAGGTGATGTTGAGACACTAGGAACGTTTTTGACTTTCTTTAAAGAACATTTTCTTTGAATTTAAGTTCACCTTTTCTCTTTCCTCAGTATGTTCTTTTGCCATCTGTGACTGCAGAACATTAGTGAACAAGTAGCTGGTTACATGAGAGATCCAAGCAGAATGATTAGGAGGATGCAATTAATTAGATCTTCTGTTGGCATATTTGGAAAAGTAAGTTTCTACATCTAACAAAGTGGGCCAGGACAAGTCTGTATATTCAATATGGGAAATTATAAAAATGGTTCTAATCTGGATGCTCTGTTATTCAGGTACCTGAGGTGTCTGAATCTGAGACAATAAAGAAAGAGGTTTTAAACTTATCCTATTTATGTCAATGCGTTCGTTTTGTTGTTCAGACTTAGATGACATCTTGATTTGTTGATTTCCTTGTTCATTGAATCTGTCGGGTATGTTACCAGTAACAGAAAAGAACTGTTCTAGGATTGAAGCACCTAAAATGGAACATAAATAAACAAAGTTAATTGACTTCAGTAGGCCCTTGATTCGCTTAGGTTTTTATGCTGGGAAATTGCAATCTGTAATTTTCAAGATTTACTGTTCATGATATCTTTTGTTTCAGATATTATTTAAACTACAAATAGGATTTGCTTTGCCAAAATTCTTGAATGTTTGCGGAATCCACACCTCATTATGCTAATGTGTTGAATTATTTACTTAGGGCAACATTCAAGATGGAAGCACGGATGGTGATCCAGAACTACTTGATGACTCTGAATTCTATTCACAACTTCTGAAAGAATTTTTGGAGTCTAATCTTACATCATCTGGTTAGTAGTTCTGTATTTAATACGTCAACTGATACCTATTTATAGACCATTCTCTTCACCTGTGAATTGTATATTCTTTGTATTTAGATTTAGACCTTTGGAAAGCATTTTTATGCGAGGATAGTATTGACTCTTTTCTGTCATGCCCTTCTTTTTCCCAAATCACTTCCAGAGACGGCTTTTTATGCTCTGAGAAAGTTACAGCCTAAGAAACGAAAGGTCGTTGACCGTCGTGCTTCTAAGAGTCGAAAAATAAGGTAACTAGTAATCTAAAATTGGTTTTCTTAGATATCTTTCTTGTTAGTTTCTGCTGATGATTTCTATTTCAGGTATCATGTACATGAAAAGATTGTCAATTTCATGGCTCCAGTGCCAATGCTTCTTCCATCCATGGCCCCAAAGTTATTTGACAATTTGTTTGGCATGACAAATCAGCAATCAACCTCTGCTGTGTATTACAATCCGGGATGACTCCAATTCCAAAGTATGTCGATTGTAACGCAATTTTATTTTTATTCCATGTTTGTGTTAATTTATGACAGCTTTATGTTATTAGAAACCTTTAACTCTTGTACAAATCAATTGGTATACCTGATCTTAATGAGCAAGACGTAGTATTTTCCTTCACAACTACCAGTAAAGAATTTACTGTCCACTTTATGAATTGATTTCTAACCCTATATTTAAAATTAATATAACTTAAAAAGAATTCATAAAAATGCAATCTAAACTTCATACAAGCGTATAGATAGAATTTTTAGGCTTGAAATCCATGGAATGAGGGGCTAAACCAAAAAAAGGTCAAATTTAATATAATTTTAACTTTTCATGCTGTGTAATTAGTGAAAAATACAATCATAAGCTTCAAAAGAACATAAAACCCCTTCATTCGGCATTTTATCACTTTGGATATCGAACTACAAACGCCACTTCTCTTAAATTCACATAAATACGGAGAAACACCTCTCAAATTCAAATAAACATGAAGAAACGCCTTGCGGTATATGCAAAACGATTGAAGATATATTAGTGTTGATTGCACAAAAGGTTCCTATTTTCGGCAACTTCCAAAAGTAACAATTAATCTTAAATTAATTATAAATTAAATGTAATATAATATTATTTGACTTTATTTTTTAATAATATATAGATTAATTTTCAGTTAAAAAAACAAATGTAACCCAAGTCGATACCCCACTCATCCTATAAAAAAAATCTTGATAGTTTATCATAAGTTTCTGAACTCGAATCTTGATTCGTCACTTACCTTTAAAAAAAAAAAAAAAAAAATATTCGGGTAAGGATGGTATAATATTTCTAACTATCGGAGCCCACTTGCCAATGCCAATGTTGTCCGCCTTCATGATTCCATAAATTTTGGATGGAGTTGGGCTAGCTGACTGGTCGGCAGAACCAAACATTCACATATCCTTCTAAGCCTCCGTTTTGTTTCACGAATAAAATTATAAACGAGATGTTTGATATAATGCTCATGTATATTTATGTCTTTCAGTTTTATTCATATTTTGCACAATATGTAGAGAGCTTGTAGTAGGTTTGTCATTCCTAGTTTGATTGACTTTTATGGTCATTTTGTTGAATCTCGGATTTTGATGATGAAATCAATTGATAGTGTTTATGATTTGATTTACGTTTTGAGTGACGTAGGAAGCTTCGATCAAGGAGAGATAATTAAAGCAGAAAGAATCATGTTGGGCTGGAGAAAAATATGTTAGAAGATTGGACGTCGCACTGAAAGATCGATTGACGTATCGATAGAAGGCTTCGGGCCATGGTTCGAGCATCGGGCCAAGAAGAGCGAAAATTGCACCAAGGAAATCGGAGTTGCGGAGGTCAACTGGCCGATTGGGCAATAGGCCGTAAAAGAGGATGATGCGCCGAAGAATAGGACGAAGCGTCGATGAACTAATGACATGCAGGACAACATTTGATTCAAGCTTTGTAATAATTGTCTAGATCGAAGTAGGTTTTAAGTGTGCATGATTAACTACGATAGCGATCAAGGCATAAAGCAAAATGAAGTCCCGGAGTCCAGAACGAGATTTCGTTAGGAGTTCGAGAGTTCGTCGGAAGTCCGGACGTTTTCTATCGGAATTGACTGAGAAGTCTAGGAGCTTGCCAAATAAGCTCGTCGGAACTCGCCAAAAAGATCATCGTGAAGTCCAAGAGTTTGTCGGGAGTCCATTGGAACATTGCTGAGAGATCATCGAAAGTTCACTAGAAGATCGCTGGAAGCTCGTCGGAAGAAACCTAGACTTGTCGGACTTATTTAGCTTAGTGTATGCCTTAAAATTCGTAGTTAGCACATAATTATGTTGGAATTGGGCCAACTCAATTAGGGGTTAATTGGGCCCAAGTTTGGGCTGTGTTGGGCCAAGTGAAAGGCCCAAACAATGACCCAATAGGTGGAATAGTCATGGCACAGTCTCTGAGATTGAGTCAAGCGGTGGTACCACCCAGACACAATCTCTGAGATATTGTCAAGCGGTGGTACCACTTAGTGGCAGGGTGTCAGTCGGTGGTACCGCCCAGTGTCAATGCTGCTAGCGGTGGTACCACCCAGCATAGGCGGTGCTACCGCAAGGACACGGGAAACCCGGGATGAGACCTTTTTAGGCTCCAAGTTTGAACCCACTCGAGGCTTATAAATACCTCTCTCATCCCTGGTTAACATACACAAGAATTAAGAGAAAAAAAAAGAAAAATGCTATTGTAATCTTATGAGAACTCATCTAAAAGCTCTTAGTGTTAGTGCAATTTAAGAGAGGAGTAAGTGGGGGTGGTGTAAAGGTTATCTCCTAAACCTGTGAAAAGGAGAAGAAGGGTGTAAAAGGGTAGTTGATCTTTGCCTATTGAAGAAAGATCGTTAGTGGATGCCGGTGGCCTCGACGGAAGAGGAATCGGTGGAGTGGATGTAGGTCACGACGACCGAACCACTATAAAACGGTTTGCATTTATGTTTTACTGTTTATCTTTATTACAAACTGCTTTATTTCCTCATTATTTTGCTGCACACCCTTTTGTATGCTTTCAAAGTTAACATCTTTCCAAAATCAATTTTAATCGAACAAAAGATTTTCGAACCGACGTATTTTTATCCGCTGCACTAATTCACCCCCCTCTTAGTGCCGACTCGATCCTAACAGTTGGTATCAAAGCCATGGTTTTTCTCTTTTGGTTTAACACTCAAGAGAAATGGCTCTTTCCAACTTTTAAGAGGGCTTTTCTATCGTTCGTCCTCCCATGTTCAATGTGACGAACTACACTTATTGGAAAACTTGAATGAGAGTTTTCTTGCTTTCCTTAGATTTAAATTTATGGAATATTATCGAAAGCGGTTTTCAAAAGTCTTTTACTTCAATGAACGAATGAAATGATTTGGAGAAGAAAACTTTTTCTTTAAATGCCAAAGCTATGAATGCTCTATTTTGCACCTTAGACAAAAATGAATTCAATCGGGTTTCTACTTGCAAAATGACTTTTGACATTTAGCACACACTTGAAATCACACACGAAGGCACTAGTAGAGTTAAAGACTTTAAAATAAATATTTTGATGCGTGATTTTGAATTATTTCGTATGGAACCAAGTGAGACTATTGGAGACATGTACATCCATTTTACAAATGTCGTCAATAGTCTAAAAGCTTTTGGTAAAAGTTTTTCGAATCTTGAACTTGTGAATAAAATTTTACGATCACTTTCTAGAAATTGGGATTCAAAAGTAACGACTATTCAAGAATAAAAAAACTTGAACTATTTCCCTCTTGAAGAACTTATCGGGTCATTAATGACCTATGAAATGACGTGCAAGGTGTATGATAAACTTGATGAATTTGAGAATAACCTTCCAAAGAACAGGAAGGATTTGACATTTAGAACTTAAAAGACCACTCGAGCGAAAGCTCAAGTGATGATGATGATGACTTTGAACTTCTCACTATAAAATTTAAAAAGTTTATGAAACAACAATTAAAAATGCAATAGTTGGTATCAGAGCATCCGAAGACGAGGAGCAAACCAATAAAGACGAAGTGACGAACTTCACTTTGATGACTCTCGACAATGAGATAAACAACTCAAATGAAACTCTTTTAGTTTACTTTGAAATTACTTAATGCTTTTCATGATTTATTTTTAATTAGTTAGTAATAAATAAAAATAAAAAAATTATTGGGATCATGCTAGTAATTTTGAAAATGATAATGAAAATTACATGTTTTATGATAAAGGAACAAAATGTTAGATTTAAATCTAATAATTGATCCTATGTATGTTTTTAAGAAGAAATAATGTGTATCTTGATTATTTCTGTATTGCTTTTCGATTTTGATTGAAAAATACTTTATGTTTAATGAAATCATGTTTGATGATTTAATAATGATTATGTTTAATGAGTTTACATTTTGAAATTATGCATGATGATCTTTGTGATGTATGACTTATTAATCTTTGTCGTGATGAACCTTGCTTTTAAATGGTGATGCATGTTTTTATTTGGCATAAATGAAAAACACATGCTTGTATGAAATAAATCACATGAATTGAAACAACTACAAAGAGGAAAGCATTTTTTTCTTGAAAAGTTTCTTTTCTCCACTTTATCGATTTGTTTTAAAAAAAAGAGATTAATGAATCTATTTATGTTATTTTATAAATCTCTAAAGTGATTTTGATGACTTAGATATTAATGAGTTATTAATCCAAATCACGATCTTGATTTCTCGATATTTGATACTTGAGATCTTTTTCTCCTTGTTTCCTTTTGCGATTTACTAAAGAGAATATCTTTTTTGAAATTCATAACTTAAGATTTTTCATACTAATTAATCTCATAATATTTCTTTTTGTTATTTACTAAAAAAGAGATTTGTCAAGATGAATCATTTACGAATTGATCTTTCTTAATCTTTCATCTTTCATGTCATGATTTTCATATGATTACCTTTGTATTTATGTGATGTTTAGAGTATTGATGTCAAAAAGAAACAAATTGCACCATTAAAAATTCTTTTTTCTTATTTACAATGACAAAGGGGAGAAAGGAAATCACTTGCATTTCGAGAGATCGATAAATCTTTTTATTTCATTTTGAATCTTTTGAAAGTGACTTTGTTGATTTGACAAATTGAATGAGTTGAAAATAATGATGAATATTTTGAAAATAAATGTTTGTATCATGTTTGATGATTTTACATTTTGATATTGTGCATGATGAGTTGAAGTGATGATGGTTTAAAAAATATTTATTCAAATGCATGAATCGACAATCTTTTTGTTAAATGAATCATGATTTTTCTTGTGAATTTTTAGAATTATAATATGAGATTTTTTTATGAATCAAAATCATTTACTATGATTCTTCTTTTCGCTATTTGAGTCATCCAAAAAGAATCATAATTTTTCTCTTGATTTTTTGATTTTCACAACTTGAAATTTGGTTCGTGACTCCCTTATATTCATGAAGTATCTCATCATCCAATTAATTTTTCTTGATATTCTTCATGTGATGATTTGGAATGATGTATGCAATACTATGATTTTTTTTTATAAAATGATATATCATGAATGCTTAAGTATCATGTATGATATGCCCATAGTGATGATTTATTTTTGGTATCATGCATGAAGTAAGGATGAAATGTAAGGTTTTGAAATTGTGTATGTTTTAATTTGAAACTATATTGATGCACAAACATATTGAATTAAGAATGATAATTTATCTTTGTCATGATGTGAAAATTGATGTAAAGGGAAAATAATTACAAAACTGTATTCTTCCCTTCTTTTTGACAATGACAAACGGGAAGATAAATTTGTTGGCTTGCACATTTCAAAGATAGAAAAATTTGCTTGCTTGCTTGCACATCTAAAGAGAAGCAAAAATTGTAAATGTACACATCGCAAAGAGAGGCAAAACTTATTAGTTTGCTCATCTCAAAAGATGCAAAATTTTTGCCAACCTTCATATATAAAAAAAACTAACTTGCATGTTCAAAACTTGCTATTTACTATCTTGCATTCTTTTTCAAAAACTTGCTAGTTTGAACATCGTAAAGAAAAGCAAACATGCTAACCTGCACATCTAGCAAAATTTACAAACTTGCAAAACTCAAAATTGTTGCTAGCTTGCATGTTATAAAATGATGTTAAATTTTACTAGCTTGCGCTTTGTAAAGGAAGCAAAAATTGCTAGCTCGAACACTACAAAGGAAGCAAAAAATTGCTAGCTTGCACTTCTCAAAAGAGGAGAAAGAACTCACTAGCTTGCATGTTCTAAAGTGATGAAAACTTGCTATCTTACTAGCTTGCATATCTAAAAATTTGCTAGTTGCACTTCTCTTTTTTGTTGATGACAAAGGGAGAGAAGGTATGATGATAATCATGCATATTATGCCTAAAATGATAATTTAAAGTTATGTACGATGATCATGCATGGAATGATGTATTGAAAATTTGATTATGCAAGATTTTATGTTGCTTGGATTCATGATTAAATTTGCTTTGACTTGAATTCATTTTGAATTCAAGGTTCATCTCACATATGCCATATTGATAGGGGGTGTTTGTTTAAACTTCGTCATCAATTGGTTGTCATCATCAAAAAGGGAGAGATTGTTAAATCTTAAATTTTGATGATGAAACCAATTGATAATGTTTATGATTTGATTTACATTTTGAGTGACGCTGGAAGCTTCGATCAAGGAGAGACAATTAAAATAGGAAGAATCATATTGGGCTAGAGAAAAACATGTCAGAAGATTGGACATCGCGCCAAAGGATCGATCGATGTATTAACAGAAGGCTTTGGGTCATGGGTTCAAGCATCGGGCCAAGAAAAGCGAAAATTGTGCCAAGAAAATCGGAGTTGCAAAGGTCAACTTGCCGATTGGGTAATAGGCTGCAAGAGAAGACGATGCGCCGAAGAATCAAACGAAGCATCGATGAACCAGTGACATGCCAGACAATATTTGATTCAAGCTTTGTAATAATTATCTAGATCGAAGTAGGTTTTAAGTGTGTAGGATTAACTATGATTGCAATCAAGGCATAAAGCAAAATGAAGTCCCGGAGTCAAGAAATAGATTTCGTTGGGAGTTCGAGAGTTCGTCGGAAGTCTTGACATTCATCAGAAGTTCTATTGGAATTGACTGAGAAGTCCAAGAGTTTGCTAAAGAAGCTCGTTGGAACTCGCCAAGAAGATTGTCATGAAGTCCAAGAGCTTGTCGAGAGTCCGCTGAAACATTGCCGAGAGATCATCGGAAGTTCGCCGGAAGATCGCCAAAAGCTCGTCGGAAGAAACCTAGACTTACTAGACTTATTTAGCTTAGTGTATGCCTTAAAATTCATAGTTAGCTTATAATTGGGTTGGAATTGGGCCAACTCAATTAGGGGCCGATTGGGCCCAATTTTGGGTTATGTTGGGCCAAGTGAAAGGCCCAAACAATGACCCAACAGGTGGAACCATCATGGCATAGTCTTTGAGACTGTGTCAAGTGGTGGTACCGTCCCACCGCCCAGACACAATCTCCAAGAGATTGTCAGGTGATGGTACTGCTAGACTGGGTGGTGGTACCATATAGTGGCAGTGTGTCAAGCGGTGGTATCGCCCAGTGTCAATGCTACAGGTGGTGGTACCGCTCAGCACAAGCGATGGTACCGTCAGGACCCGGGAAACCCGGGATGAGACTTTTTTAGGCTCAAGTTTGAATCCACTTAAGGCCTATAAATACCCCTTTCATCCCTGGTTAATGTACATAAGAATTGAGAGCAAAAAAGAAGAAAAATGCTATTGTAATCTTGTGAGAACTCCTCTAAAAGCTCTTAGTGTTAGTGCAGTTTAAGAGAGGAGTAAGTGGGGGTGTAAAGATTGTCTCCTAAACCTGTGAAAAGGAGAAGGGTGTAAAAGGGTAGTTGATCTTCGCCCATTGAAGGAAGATTGTTAGTGGATGCCGGTGGCCTCGATGGAAGAGAAATCGGTGGAGTGGATGTAGGTCATGACGATCGAACCATTATAAAATGGTTTGCATTTCTGTTTTGCTATTTATCTTTATTGTAGACTGCTTTACTTCCTCATTACTTTTGTTGCACATCCTTTCGTATGTTTTCAAAGTTAACATCTTTCTGAAATTGATTTTAATTGAACAAAAGATTTTCGAACCGAAGTATTTTTATCCACTGCACTAATTCACCCCCCCATCTTAGTACTGACTCGATCCTAGCACGTTTCAGGCTTGTAAACACATATTGTGTGTAGTCACCATGTAGAGGCAAAACTGCCTAGAAACAAGCCATCTAGATAGGCCATTTTGGGGTTTTCTAACTCATAGTGTAGTGCGGAGTGTCAGCTAGTGTAACACTCAAGAGCTACTCGGGTGGCATATGGCTAGATGAGCCTTTAGGGTAATGTCTAGGGCTTGTTCGTTGTCTTGTTCCACAACAATGTCATGTGGGCATTTGTGAGAACTTTTGATCGTGGCGGATCACCTTGGACCTTTTATCATATAAACGTTCAGAGCTTGTGAAGTTTATGTTTATAACTTGCATTGTTGATCATGACCACGTTGGACCCTTTAGGGTATTGTACCACCATTTTGCCCAAGGAAGCTATTTCATCCACTTCTTTGTTTTATCACTGGTAAAACATTTGAGATAGTTTTCTAGACATTTGTTCACTACTTCAATCTGCCCATATGTTTGCGAGTGGTAAGCAGAACTCATATTGAACTAGGTACCCTACAAGTGAAAGACCTCTTTCGCTAGTAAAAACTTTATCTTGATCACTAACAATGGAATATGAAATTCCATGCAATTTCATTATATTCTCAAGAAAAATGTGAGCAACACTTACAACAATATAAGGATGTCGTAGAGCATAAAAATGAGCATATTTTGTAAGGTGATCCACAACCACAAAGTGATAGTTTTTGTTGGGAAATCTAGGGCGACATCATATGCGCAGCGGAAGAACACAAAACAAAATTTCAGAATTCCCACAGAAAAATAAGGTTTTATTATCGTGCAAAGATTGGTGCATAAAAACCTGCAAAACCGAAAAACTACGCATATAAGAAAGATGTATTATCTAGAGAGATCGTATATCCTTGAAAACCTGCAGATCAGTGGGAGAGGATGAAGGAGGTAAAATGTCCTCCTCTTTAGTGGTGATCCATATGGTAGGGGCTACGAAGATGCTCCTAAAATTGTTGCCCAAATCTCTTCCTTGCGTGCACCACACAATCAAGAAGGGGCTGCCCCTTCTTGTTGTCCACACGCCCCAAATAGGGGCTGCAATATGAGGAGGAGAGGGAGAGTTGCCCCTTCTTGTTGTCTACACGCCCCAAATAGGGGCTACAGTATGAGGAGAGGGAGAGAGGAGAATAGGAGGAGGTAACCAAAAAGAGCCTAACCTATGACCCTTTGGTTCTATCCTATTTATAGAGGCCCTATGTCAACTTACCTTAATGTATTCTGCCATATTGGATACTGGATCTCCATCCAACTACATATGCTACTTAGATTAGTGGGTCTCTACCCAATAATCTCTCATTGGCTCTTATTGGATCTCATCCATAGGATCCAATAATTCAGGGGTTATTGGATATCCAATAAGATAGGGGCTCTAGCGGATATCTCATATCCGAATCTCTACTCGTCTCCAAACCTACTATATGTGTGTGACCATCTAGGCCCAATATCGAACTAGCCATGAGTCGTCATACCTATCAAAACTCCTTCTGGCTTAGTGAATTATTATCTACATAATAATTCACTCGACTCATCGATTGCAGACGTATTGGGCCACTAAGCCACAGTCCACAGACGATACAAGGAAATCCAATCGATTGGATATATCTATCCTTAGTTACTATGTATCTATAGTCCCTCATCCATCTAATACCCCAGAGATTGTATACCGAACATGGTGCTATCAAGCCTATACGATTTCTAGTTGAGTCTCGCTCTAATCAGATTCTCTCGGATAACTTTTTCTCTCTCAATCCGAATGACCCTGGCTAGAGATTTGTCTAAGTGAGAATACATGGGATATTCCTCTCATGACATCGAGAGCAGATGATCCTCTATTAACACTCAATATCCCTCATAAGGTTGACTGTCACTCCCGATGACCGGTTGTGCTAGATTTGAAACTTCCAGGCCTATAAGTCCAATATCAAAGAGTGGAGTACTCATACAGGACATTCTTGGTGTCTTAAGTCTAAGGACTAGATACACCATTAGGACAATAGAATCGCTATCTGATAATAAGGCATCATCAACCATCTAACATTATGTGAGCGGATCAATCAGTGAACTCATTCTCCAATGAGCACTTGCATTGTATCCCTAGTGTCTTCATACGAGTAGCTATGTGATTAGCTGCCTCCATCATATGGATGGGTATATAGTACACCAATCTATTCGGTTATCTTTGTTAGGACTGAAATCGACACTAAGAGGGGGGGTGAATTAGTGCTTACGTAAAAACATCGAGTATTTAGAAAAAATATTTTGATAAAATTATATCAGAAATGCATTTAAACTTAGAGAAAGTGTGAAGTGGAGTGACCAGCCAAATCAGTAAGCAATATAAAGGAAAAAGGTAAAGAGAAGGCACACCAATTTTATAGTGGTTCGGTCGTGACCTACGTCCACTCTCGATTCCTCCTTCGTTGAGGCCACTAGCATCCAGTAACAATCTTTATTCAATGGGCAAATTCCAACTACCCTCTTATAATTCTTTCTCATTTTCACAAGTTTAAGAGACAATCTTTACAAGCCTTCCACTCCTCTTAGAATGATCACAAAGTTAAACGAGGAGGACACTTAACACTTTTTCAATACTTCTATGACTCAAAATCTCAAGGCTTTTATTCATACTTGTTGTGCTCTTTCATGTAGGAAAGATTGAGGCATTTATAGGCTCCAATGACTTCAAAAATAAAGCCAAAAGTGTCTCATCCCCGATTTTTGGGGTATTGGTGATACCATCGCCATTATTAGGTGGTACCACCGCTTTCAGACTGACACTAGGTAGTACCACCACCCAGTCTAGCTGGTAGGCATGACCGCCTAACAGAGCTTGGGCTCTAGCGGTACTACCGCAATTACCGGCGGTACCACCGCCTAGTTTGAGCGGTACCACTACCCAGATTTCTTGGGAGGTCGAGCCTCAAGCGGTTCCACTGCCTAGTTTGAATGGTGCCATCGCCTGACGTGGCTCCAAGTTGTTGAATGGGCCATCCAACCAGCTCAACTTAGCCTTGTTTTTGGCCTAGTTGGCCCATAATTGTGTTAATAGAATTTCTCCCAAAACTAACTCAAATTAAAGTCTTAACTATGATAGTTAAGGCTAAAACAATTACGATACAAGTAATCTAAGTTGTCCAACATGTCGATTGTTCAAACAAACTCTTGGTGAACTTCCGGCGAGCTCCCGACGATCTTCCGGTGAGCTTTCACTATATCGTCTGATCCTTCGGTGTATCCCTCGATTCATCCGTCCCGATGCTCGATCATTGAATCCGACCCAACATTTGATTCTTATTTAATTATTTTACCTTTTTCACGATTGTAGTTAGTCCTGCATCACTTATCTCAACACATGGATTAGATCATTAATTCACAAATTGATTTCATCATCAAAATCTAAGATTCAACAATCTCGATGTCCCTCTCAAGTAACCTATTTATTTAGGGTTTGTGTTTAAAGACAAGTCAGTCTCAATATCATGATCTCATCATGATCCAATTTCCATTGCACAGATCCATGGACATCACAATATATATATTCATACAATAAGCAATATAAAGTGATAAAATATCAAATAATATAATAAGCAAAAAGAATATGTATTATGTCACACGTGCCATCACTCATGTGATTGGCTTGCAAGGCACCTATGACTAACAATCTTCCACTTGACTTAAAGCTAATCACCTATGTGTCTGATCCCTATCAGACCCTTATGACCCTCAAAGGCAATATGAGACAATGGCTTTGTTAGTAGATATGCGATATTATCTTCGAATGAAACTCTTTCCACTACTACAACTCCTCGGGCCACGATCTCTCTAACAAGCTGGAACCTCCTCAGAACACTTATGATGAGACTTGGGTTCCCTCATTTGAGAAATCGCCCCATTGTTGTCGCAATATAAGGGAATTAGCTCCTCGTTGCCCGGCACGACTCACACATATGTGATGAACATCTTTATCTAGACTCCCTTCTTTGCTGCCTCTACTGCAACAATATACTCTGCCTCTATGGTCGAGTCAATAATAGTATCCTGCTAGGAACTCTTCCAGCATACTGCTCGTTAATTCGGGGTGTACACATACCCTGAATTTGACTTGCTGTAATCGACATCAGATTGGAAACTTGAGTCCGTGTAGCCCTCAACCCTGAGGCTACTACCTCCATATATCAGTAAAAGATCCTTAGTTCTTCTCAAATATTTAAGGATACACTTTACTATTTTCCAGTGCTAAGCGTGGATCCGCTTGATACTTGCACGTGACACTTAGAGAATGCGTTATATCAGGCATGGTATATAGCATGACATACATGATAGACTTTATCGCTGAGGCATAGGATATCCTATCCATGTTTGCTCTTTCTTTAGGAGTATTTGGGGACAAACTCTTAGAAAGTGATATCTCATATCTCATCAGTATGAGACATCTTTTGGAATTTTTCATGCCAAACATTTTGACAATAGTGTATATGTATATGGACTAGGACAAACCAAGCATCCTCTTAGATTTATCTCTATAGATCTGAATCCCTAAGATGTATGAAGCTTCCCCTAAATCCTTCATGGAGAAGTATCTAGATAACTTAGTCTTTACTATGGAGAGTATTCCAACATCATTCCCAATGATTAGGATGTCACCCACATATAACACCAAGAAAGTGATAGCGCTCCCACTTACCTTTTTATACACACAAGGCTCATCTTCATTCTTAACGAAGTCATAAGATCTGATCGCCTCATCAAACCTTATGTTCCAACTTCGGGAAGCTTGCTTCAGTCTATAAATGGACCGCAATCTACTCACCTTATTTGGGCTATCCTTGGACATGAATTCCTCAGGTTGTATCTGTTGAATCTCGGATTTTGATGATGAAACCAATTGATAAGTGTTTATGATTTGATATGCATTTTGAGTGATGTAGGGTGCTTTGATCAGGATGAGATAATTAAAGCAGGAAGAATCATGTTGGGTCGGAGGAAAACATGTCAGAAGATTGGACGTCGAGCCGGAGGATCGGTCGACGTATCGATAGAAGGCTTCGGGCCATGCATTCGGGCATCGGGTCAAGAAGAGCAAATATTACAGCAAGGATATCGGAGTTGTGGAGGTCAACTGGCTAATTAGGCAATAGGCCACAAGAGAGGACGATGCGCCGAAGAATCGGACGAAGCGTCGATGGACCAATGATATGCCGGACAACATGATTCATGCTTAGTAATAATTATCTAGATCAAAGTGTGTTTTATATGTGCAGGATTAACTATGATAGCAAGGCATAAAGCAAAATGAAGTCCCAGAGTCAAGAACGTGATTTTGTTGGGAGTTCGAGAGTTCGTCAGAAGTCCGAACGTTCGTTGGAAGTTCTGCAGGAATTGATCGAGAAGTCCAAGAGCTTACCAAAGAAGCTCATCGGAACTCACTAAGAAGATTGTCGTGAAGTCCAGGAGCTTACCGGGAGTCCGTTGGAACATTGCCGAGAGATCGTCGGAAGTTCGCCGGAAGATCACCGGAAGAAACCTAGACTTATGGACTTTGTTTAGCTTAGTGAATGTCTTAAAATTCATAGTTAGCACATAATTGGGATTAGAATTGGGCCAACCCAATTAGGGGATAGTTGAGCCAAGTTTGGGCTGTGTTGGGCCAAGAGAAAGGCCCAAACAGTGACCAAACAAATGAAACTGTCGTGGCATAGTCTCTGAGACTATGTCAGGCGGTGGTAGCGCTAGGTGGTGGTACCGCCCGGACTCAGTCTTCGAGACTATATGGGTGGTTGTACCACCCAGTGTCAGGCTACAGGTGGTGGTACCACCTAGTGCAGGCGATGGTACCACCTAGTGCAGGCGGTAGTACTGCCCGTATCTTGAAATTTTGGGGGGTTGAATTTTGGGCTCCAAATTTGAATCCATTTGGGGCCTATAAATATTCCAGCTATTCCTACATGGATAAGCAAGAAATATTGAGCAAAACCTAATGATTCTAAAGTTGTAAACTTTAGAAAGTTGAGTTCCCTCCTCCTAAAGCTTAGAGAGAGTTCTAAGGGAGGTGTGAGAGGGATACCTTGTAAAAGAGGGTTGTAAAATATTATCTCCTAAACCCGTGAAAAGGAGAAGAGAGGTGTAAAATGGTAGTTGGTCTTCGCCCATTGAAAGAAGACTGATAGTGGATGCCAGTGGCATCGACAGAAGAGGAATCAGCGAAGTGGATGTAGGTCACGACGACCGAACCACTATAAAAATCTGGTTTGCGTTTCTCTTGTGCAATTTACTTTACTATAAACCACTTTACTTACTTTACATCCACTATGCCCTTCCATACACTTTCAAAGTTAATACCTTTATGAAATAATTTTTTGTTGGAAATAGATTTAATCGCAACGAAGTTTTGAACCGACGTATTTTTTACCGCTGCACTAATTCACCCCCCTCTTAGTGCCGACTCTTTTCCTAACAATTGGTATTAGAGCCTCGTATTTCTCATTTAGTATAACACCCTAGAGAAATGGCTCTTTTCGGCTTTCAAGAGGGTCACTATCTCATTCATCCTTCCTTGTTCAATGGGATAGACTATACTTATCGGAATACTCGTATTAGAGTTTTCTTGCTTTCCTTAAACCTTGATTTATGGAATATTATTGAAAATAGTTTTTGAAGGTATTCTCTTCCAATGAACCATTGGAATGATTTGGAGAAGAAGACTTATTCTTTAAATGCTAGAGTGATGAATGCTCTCTTTTGTGCCTTAGACAAAACTGAGTTCAATCGGGTTTCTACTTGTGAAACGGCTTTCGATATTTGGCACATTCTTGAAACCACACACGAAGGCACTAGTAGAGTAAAAGACTCTAAGATTAATATTTTATTGCATGATTTTGAATTGTTTCATATGAAACCAAGCGAAACCATTGGAGATATGTATACCCGTTTTACGGATGTCGTTAATGGTTTAAAAGCACTTGGTAAAAGTTTTTTGGATTTTGAACTCGTTAACAAGATCTTAAGATTACTTTCTAAAACTTGGGATTCAAAAGTAATGGCTATTCAAGAATAAAAAAACTTAAACTATTTCCCTCTCGAAGAACTTATCGGGTCTTTGATGACCTATGAAATGACTAATGTGGCACTTAATGAACATGAGAATCACCTTCCAAAGAACAGAAAGGATTTAATACTTTGAACAAAAGAAGACCACTCGAGCATAAGCTCAAGTAATGGTGAACTTGAACTCCTCACTAAGAAATTTAAAAAGTTCATGAAACAAAAATTAAAGAACAAAAAGAATGCAACTACTTGCTATGAATGTAAGAAGAGGGAAGCACATTGGGACGAATCGAGCTCATCCGAAGATGAGGAGAAAATCAACAAAGGCGAGGTGGCAAACTACGCCTTAACGGCTTTCGACGATGAGGTAATCAAAATGCCCTTAGTTTACTTTGAAATTACATAATACTTTT